>BLSH010202142.1:274524-289470 GCA_018402905.1 Glandirana rugosa
AAATAGAGAATAGTGATGAGAGAATTTTACATTCGATAAAAGAGTATGTGGATAAATTGTACATCACACACACATACACAGTATCTATTGCATCCTATGTAATAATTAGATGTCTTTATTAAGCTCTTGGTTTCCGCCTTCAGCTTTTACAACAAATGTAAATCCCGTTCTACATGTTAAATAGGTGTATGAGAAAATAGCTTACATTTTAAGAGAGTAGTGATAAGAGATAAAATCACATGGCATACAATTTCCTCTTTTAAGAAAGCAAACCTGACATTACCATTGCACAGAATTGGCCGTCTCACTAAACTTGCTAGTAAATTGCTTTGTTAGACTTCCCGTATCTACATTTTGCTGATTTTCTTAGTACCTATCAATGGACTACAATCTGTGAACTGATTCACTCTTGGTCTTCTCATTATGTTACAGCACTTTAGCACAATGAACACTGTCCATTCCATTTATTTGCAAACATCTTCTAATTTATTTTTCTTGAATTGCTTTGTCCTCCATTTTTTATTTAAATGTGCATTGCTCCAGGACTGACAGAGTGCAGTGCTTGTCTCAAATGTACAGCTCTGGATTCTGTGTTGACACTTAATAAATAAATGATAATGATAATAACTGATACATCAAAACAAGTCAATTCTTAATGCTAAAGTAGCAGAACATGGATAAGTGATGGAAATGTCTTTGGTGAATAGTATTAGTTATATTAATCATTAGGTGTTTGAATCTCATTAGGTGTTATTGCACAAGCTTTATAACATCTGTTTAAACATCCCAGGAAACTTTATTAAAATCATTCATTTTCTGTCATTGGGATGATTTATTTCTACTTGCGATCTATAAGTTAATTTGGTGTAACTTAATAAAGGTTTAAGTTGCATTTTTCTTTCTCTGGCATTCAACTAACTTGTCGCTTATTTTGTCACTGCAGTTGTCTTTAGAAAAAAATGTTTTATTCTGAAGTGTATCAAATCAAATCTTATGGTTTATTGTAATAAGCCTCAGTTGGTCATGTTCAGAGCCCTTTCCTTTGCTTCAGATGAACAAAACATACACTGACACTCTGCTAGGGGTCTACATCATATCAATTTGTGATGGCAATTAGAGGCAGCTGCTCTGTTTGAAAAGAATGTGGACCACTGCACAGAGCATTAGGACTGACCTCAGGCTGAATGCAAAAGACACAGTCTATTCAGTAGGGCCATTCGAGCATATGTAAACAGATTCTCTAAAGTTGAAAATGGTCCAATGATTTAAAGTTTGCCTGATTCTTTTCATTCTATTTTTCAGTCTACTATTTTCAACAGAAACAAAATAAAATAGGAAACAGACCACATACAATCTTACAAACATCTGTTCCTTTTCATTAGACTTTTTTTGTGGAGGATAAGATCTTTAGAGACAAGTTGTGACATTTTTCCTGAAAGAGAAAATAGGATTGAATAGAGCAACGTCTGGACATATTTCTCAACATAGACAGTTAAGATATTTTTTAGTTGTCATTAAGAAAACATTTTCACATTATCTTGTGTTAATGAAATCAGTTAAAAAAAGGGCATTTTTTTATTCACAGATCTCTATGAATTAATAAAGTGTCTATGCGAGGACCCGGTTTTAGGGTAGGAGGTCCAATTTTCACCATTATTCATGTTACACCCTAAATATCTGTGTAACATGTAACTTGGTCCAAAAGGTGGAATTAGCTTTTAGTTATCTTTAGTTTTTAAGTGTATGCCTAAAACTGTTGAAATTCATGAAGTGCAGATCAGTGTAAAGGAATTTGTTTTGTGTTTTTTTGTATAACAAAATTACTTTTTGATATGCTATTGCTTTTTTTACCACTTACTAGTAGTTTATTTTTATTTAGCATTAGATGTTACTGTATACATTTCTGCATTACAATATGTTAATTGAATATCTGTTAGACTTTCTGGATATTTGGTGGGTATATATACACATATATATATATATATATATATATATATATATATATATATATATACACACACACACACACACACACACACACAGTATCTCACAAAAGTGAGTACACCCCTCACATTTTTGTACATATTTTATTATATCTTTTCATGTGACAACACTGAACAAATTACACTTTGCTACAATGTAAAGTAGTGAGTGTACAGCTTGTATAACAGTGTAAATGTGCTGTCCCTTCAAAAAAAACTCAACACACAGCCATTAATGTCCAAACCACTAGCAACAAAAGTGAGTACACCCCTAAGTGAAAATGTCCAAATTGGGCCCAAAGTGTCAATATTTTGTGTGGTCAACATTATTTTCCAGCACTGCCTTAACCCTCTTGGGCATGGAGTTCACCAGAGCTTCACAGGTTGCCACTGGAGTCCTTCTTCTACTCCTCCATGACAACATCACTGAGCTGGTGGATGTTGGAGACCTTGCACTCCTCCATCTTCCCTTTGAGGATGCCCCACAGATGCTCAATAGGGTTTATGTCTGGAGACATGCTTGACCAGTCCATCATCTGGACCCTCAGCTACTTTAGCAAGGCAGTGGTTGTCTTGGAAGTGTGTTTGGGGTTGTTATGTTGGAATACTGTCCTGTGGCCCAGTCTTTGAAGGGAGGGGATCATGCTCTGCTTCAGTATGTCACAGTAAATGTTGGCATTCATGGTACCCTCAATTAACTGTATCTTCCCACTGCTGACAGCACTCATGCAGCCCCAGACCATGACACTCTCACCACCATGCTTGACTGTAGGCAACATACATTTGTCTTTGTACTGCTCACCTGGTTGCCACCACACACACTTGACACCATCTGAACCAAATACGTTTATCTTGGTCTGATCAGACCACAGGACATGGTTCCAGTAATCAATGTCCTTAGTCTGCTCATCTTCAGCAAACTGTTTGTGGGCTTTCTTGTACATCATCTTTAGAAGCTTCCTTCTGGGACGAGAGCCATGCAGACCAATTTGATGCAGTGTGCAGCTTATGGTCTGAGCACTGACAGGCTGACCCCCCCACCCTTCAACCTCTGCAGCAATGCTGGCAGCACTCATACGTCTATTTCCCAAAGACAACCTCTGGATGATGCTGAGCATTTGCACTCAACTTCTTTGGTTGACCATGGCGAGGCCTGCTCTGAGTGGAACCTGTCCTCTTAAACCGCTTTGTGGTCTTGGCTAACGTGTTGCAGCTCAGTTTCAGGGTCTTAGTAATCTATAGCCTAGGATGTTTTTATGTAGAGCAACAATTCTTTTTTTCAGATCCTCAGAGAGTTCTTTGCCATGAGGTGCCATGTTGAACTTCCAGTGACCAGTATAAGAGAGTGAGAGCGATAACACCAAATTTAACACACCTGCTCCCCAATCACACCTGAGACCTTGTAGCACTAATGAGTCACATGACACAAAATGATTAATTGGGCCCAATTTGGACATTTTCACTTAGGGGTGTACACACTTTTGTTGCCAGCGGTTTAGACATTAATGGTGTGTTGAGTTATTTTGAGGGGACAGCAAATTTACACTGTTATACAAGCTGTACACGCACTACTTTACATTGTAGCAAAGTGTCATTAGGTTTTCTTAAAATCTGACTTGTAGCCAGGCTTTTTTAAAAGGTTGCAGGTAAATCAAATAAACAAAGCAGGAAATAAATCCTTGCCATCCAGGCACTAACTAAACATTTCCATTTTCCTAACTCAGAGGTGAATGGCTTCTCCCAGTCACCCACAAAACAAAGATAATGTAAACCTTTTGTTTCAGTCACAAAGCAAAGTTCAGTTAATCAGCTCTCTCAGGCTTGATTGCTCTTGAGTCCCAGGCCAGAGCAAATCATCTGATCCAGACCTGCTTTCTTTATACCACCTGTTGATGGATACAAGTGGACTGCAAAATCTGGTCTGGAACCCACCCTGCCAAGGCGGCTGGTAAAATCCAAACCGGATTCCACCTTAGTTTCCTGAAATTGAACGTATGCGAGGTTAAACAATGTCCATTGATCCCCTCGCCTTTCATAAAGCCACCTCTCTGCTCAAGCCCCTGTGATTGAGCAACTGTCCCAACCAGACAATTGATACGGGAAAAGGCATCTGCATTATTTTAGAGTTTCCCAGCTCTATGTTCTACTGTGAACCTATATACTTGAAGAGCAAAGAACCACCCTGTCACCCGACTGTTTTTCTCCTTGTTATCACACATCCATTTAAGAGGGGCATGATCAGGGAGTATTTTGAATGTTCTCCCCAACAGGTAATATTTCAGGGCATCTAAGACCCATTTGCTAGCTAAACATTCTTTCTCAACAATGGCATCGTTTTTCTCATGTCTGTTGAGCTTTCTACTAAGGTAAACCACTGGGTGCTCCTCCCAATCTCTGACTTGGGACAGTACAGCACCCAGTCGCACATCAGAGGCATCTGTCTGCACCACAAACTCCTTTGTGAAATCTGGGGTCAAGATCACAGGTTGTGCAAAAAGGGCTTGCTTCAACATTTGAAATGCCTTCTCTGCCTCAGGATTCCACTTGATCATGACCAAGCATCTACCCTTCATCAGATCCATCAGTGGGGCTGCAATGATGGCATTTTTGCTTTTTATTTATAGGTTGGGGCCACTTTTGAACTGCATCATTCTTATTGATCTGAGGCTTGATCAGCCCCCGACCAATAATGTAGCCAAGGTATTTGGCCTCCTCCAAGCCTATGGCACACATATTGGAGTTGGAAGTGAGTCCTGTTTTCCTAAGTGAATCTACTACTGCTTGCTCCTGGGGGAAATGAGATTCCCAATCTGGGCTATGGATGGCTACATCGTCCAAATAGGTGGCAGCGTATTGGCGATGTGGTCTTAAGGTCTTATCCATCATTCTCTGGAATGAGGTAGGAGCACCATGCAAGCCAAAAGGCATCTGGCTATACTGGAAGGAACCCTCGGGGGTAGAAAATGTAGTTTTCTCTTGTGCAGATTCCGTTAGGGGAATCTGCCAATAACCTTTAGTCAAATCTAAAGTAGTTATGTACCCGCAACCTCCCAATCTGTCAACAAGCTCAGCGACCTGAGGCATAGGGTATGCATCAAGTTTAGACACGCTGTTCAACTTCCTGAAATCATTACAAAACTTTATAGTTCCATCTGGTTTTGGGACCAACACTGAGACTTGATCAGTCACTGTGGTACTCCTCTATCACTTCCAGCTCTAACATTTTCTTTATTTCATTTGCAACTGCTTCCCGCCTAGCTTTGGGTATTCTATAGGGCTTTACATTTACGCGGACACCTGGTTCTGTAATTATGTCATGCTGTATAACCGTGGTCAGTCCAAGCAGGTGAGAGAAAAAGCCTCTATTTTCCTACTTACAAATTCTTTAATGTCCTTCTGTTGGGCCACTGACAAGGTTTCAATTATGGGTACTTCAGGTATCACGGGGGCATGTCCTTTTGGGGGGTTGGCTTTGCCAGTAAAGTCTCTCTGTCCTTCCAAGGTTTCAAGAGATTAACGTAATATATTTGCTCAGGTTTCCTTTTCCCTGGCTGGTAAACTTTGTAGTTTACCTCCCCTTATCTTTCCGTAATTTCAAAGGGACCTTGCCACTTTGCTAGGAATTTTCTCTTAACAATGGGGACTAGTACCTGCACTCTATTACCAGGTTTGAAGTTTATAAACCTGATTATAAACCCTTCTCTGGGCCTCCTGGGCTTGCTCCATATGTTTCCATACAAGCGGCATGACAGCAGCATCGATTCTATCCTGCATCAGTGAGATATGCTAGATGATGCTTCTATAAGCCATGGCCGCTCCCTCCCATGTTTCTTTTGCAAGATCTAGCAATCCCCGGGGTTGTCTGCCATTCAGTAGTTCAAAAGTGGAGTAACCTGTCGATGCCTGAGGTACCTCCCGTATGGTAAACATGTGGTATGGCAGCAAAAAATCCAACTTTCTCCCATCCTTGTCCACCACCTTTTCTAACATGCTTTTGAGCGTTTTGTTAAATCTCTCCAAAAGACCATCAGTTTGCAGGTGGTAGACAGGTACCGAGATGGGAGATTTTGAACAACTTACACACATTTGTTTTTTCATGCGTTCCTGACATGTTGCAGTACATGCCACCTGTGCAAAAAGACAAGCGTTTTTTAAGTAAGCATTATCATATTGCATTCGTTCATCATTTAGGGAACAGTTAGCAGCAATATGTCCAAATGCATGGCAGCGATAACATTTTATATGTTCTGTACCCAGTCCTCTAAATGGCCTCAGAGACGTTCCTGACCTATTTGGCCAGTCTCCAGGTCCTGAGCCCATAGTCTCATTATCTGTAGCAACAGTCTTGTATTTTTTCCCCACACCCTTGACCCCTGGAACAGTCTTATTAATTATTATACATTTTTCACCCCTAGAGACATTGGAGTGGGGCACGAATGGGTTCAACAAGTTCTCAGCCGCAGTATATCTCTCCACCAAGTCCACCAGATGGTTTGCCATCTTAGGGTCCCCATGGCTGAACCACTTCTTCAAAGTGGCAGGGAGCGTCCGTAAATAACAGTCCATGACCACAAACTCCATAATCTTAGGGCCTGGCAAAGTCTCTGGCTTCAGCCACTTCTTGGTGAGATGTATGAAGTCAAACATTTGGGAGTGGGGTTGTCAGTACTGTATGACCACCGATGCACACGCTGAGCCCAGACTGCAATGGTGATGCCCACGAATGCATGCAAATCAGTTTCCATCTCTCAGAATCCTGGGCAGAATCTGGTTCCAGGTCATAATAGGCCCTTTCTCCTGTCATAAAGGGCACTAGTAGTCTTGCCCATTGCTATTTTTGCCATCCTTCTCGCACAGCAACTCTTTTGAGAGTTGCTAGGTAAGCTTTGACATGCATGTGTCATCTTCTACAGGTAATAGCTGGCATGCACCATTTTCTGTTGCACCGGCAAAGGATCTGCGTACCCCTTCTTTAACTCCACCAGGGCCTCCCACAAACTGGCGATTCCACCTGGGCTGCAAAGGCCTGGAGATTCGCCTCCTGCTGGGCTGCAATGGCCTGGTGATTTGCCTCCTGCTGTGCTGCATTGGCCTGTGTGACTTGGTGATTTGTTTTCCGTTGCTGGTGATTGGTTTCCTGCTGGGTTGCAATAGCCTACAGCAGGGCTATTAACACATCTTCCATCTTTCCACTTACCTAGGAAGATGCCCGCATCCTCCATGTGTGGGGGTTAGCTCAAGGGGGGTCACTTTCCCTGGGAAAAAGATAGTTCAAATGGCAGGTTTTCTTAAAATCTGACTTGTAGCCAGGTTTATTTAAAAGGTTGCAGGTAAATCAATAAACAAAACCGAACATAAATCTGTGACATCCAGGCACTAACTAAATATTTCCAGTTTCCTAACTAAGTCCCAGGCCAGAGCAAATCATCTGATCCAGACCTGCTTCTGTTATACCTCCTGTTGATGGACATAAGCGGATCGCAAAATCTGGTCCAGAACCCATCCTGCCAAGGTGGCTGATAAAACCTGGATTGGATTCCACCTAAGTTTCCTGCAAGTGAACGCATGTGAGGTGAAACATTACGTCCATTGATCACCTCGCCTTTCATAACGCCACAATATATATTTATATAATATCTCACATAAGCGAGTACACCCCTCACATTTTTGTAAATATTTTATTATATCTTTTCATGTGACAACACTGAAGAAATTACACTTTGCTACAATGTAAAGTAGCGAGCGTGCAGCTTGTATAACAGTGTAAATTTGCTGTACCCTCAAAATAACTCAACACACAGCCATTAATGTCTAAACTGCTGGCAACAAAAGTGAGTACGCCCCTTAGTGGAAATGTCCAAATTGGGCCTAAAGTGTCAATATTTTGTGTGGCCAACATTATTTTCCAGCACTGCCTTAACCCTCTTGGGCATGGAGTTCACCAGAGCTTCACAGGTTGCCACTGGAGTCCTCTTCCACTCCTCCATGATGACATCAAGGAGCTGGTGGATGTTAGAGACCTTGCGCTCCTCCACCTTCTGTTTGAGGATGCCCCACAGATGCTCAATAGGTTTCAGGTCTGGGGACATGCTTGGCCAGTCCATCAACTTTAGCTTCAGTTTCTTTAGCAAGGCAGTGGTTATCTTGAAAGTGTGTTTGGGTTGTTATGTTGGAATACTGTCCTGTAGCCAAGTATCCAAAGGGAGGGGATCATGCTCTGCTTCAGTATGTCACAGTACATGTTGGCATTCATTGTTTCCTCCATGAACTGTAGCTCCCCAGTGCCGGCAGCACTCATGCAGACCATGACACTCCCACCACCATGATTGACTGTAGGCAAGATACACTTGTCTTTGTAATCCTCACCTGGTTTCCGCCGCACACACCTTGACACCATCTAAACCAAATAAATGTTATCTTGGTCTCATCAGACCACAGGACATGGTTCCAGTAATCCATGTGCTTAGTCTGCTTGTCTTCAGCAAACTGTTTGCAGGCTTTCTTGCGCATCATCTTTAGAAGAGACTTCCTTCTGGTATGACAGCCATGCAGACCGATTTGATGCAGTGTGCGGCATATGGTCTGAGCACTAAAAGGCTGACCCCCCCCACCCCTTCAACCTCTGCAGCAATGCTAGCAGCACTCATACGTCTACAACCTCTGGCTATAACGCTGAGCACATGCACTCATCTTCTTTGGTCGACCAGTTCAGTTTCAGGGTCTTATCAATCTTCTTATATCTTAGGGGGCCATCTTTATGTAGAGCAACAATTCTTTTTTTCAGATCCTCAGAGAGTTGTTTGCCATGAGGTGCCATGTTCAACTTCCAGTGACCAGTATGAGAGTGTGAGAGCAAGAACACCAAATTTAACACACCCGCTCTCCATTCACACCTGAGACCTTGCAACACTAAGGAGTCACATGACACCGGGGATGAAAATGACTAATTGGGGCCAATTTGAACATTTTTACTTAGGGGTGTACTCACTTTTACATTGCACGGCAATCATGGGTTTAAATAATTTTGTGAGAAGGCAGCGTATTGCCTCCTCACCACCTGTCAAACACACTCAGATCGCTTTTTAGAAGAGCAGTAATGCCTGCTGCACTTGTGAATGAGCACTAAGTTGCATCTGGCAGCAGCACCCTTGTGGCTCATTCATAAGTTGAGGGGGGGGGGGGTGATAAAAGCCTGTGGTTGAGTCATAGTTTAACCGCCCCCAATCCCTATCCTCTTTAGCTGCTGAGGTAACAGCCAAAGGTGCACAGCAGGAATTAAGCCCCCTGTTGCTTTTGGAGGGTGCTACCACCTGGCAAACATGACCCATGCAAGTAAATGGGGGGGGTCTTGCAACTGCAAGCTTCTGTGGGGTCCAAGGGGTTAAAGCAGGTGGTGAGAAAGCAACACAATGCTGCCTGATTTAACCTCGTTTGCTGTACTGCACAAGCTTGCAGGGCACTTGCATAGTGGCCTCATTCACTTGAATGGGTCATGTTTAGCAGGTGCTAGACCCACCAACCATGGCAGGGTGTATAACTCTTGCTGCGACATATGTACACACCAGTAAAGGGAGTGCGGTTGGGGCGGGGGGTGATAAAAACATAACTAAGGGGTTTTACCACCCCCCAAAACTGCAAATGTAAATGAACCCTTACTGTTCTGAGCCCACTTTAAGGCTGCTATCACACTGACGTGCTGTGGTTTACCATGCTTCTATGACTTTCCTAAGTTTTTTCTGCCATTTAATTTTTATTTTACTTTAACCACAGTGTATATATTTATCATACAAAAGCATCAATTCCATTGCCATACTTCACATACATTATATTAACCCCTCTACCCCTCCCCCCACCCCATCCTTTTCCCAATACCCTCACCTCTTCCCCCCCTATTATTACAGTTGTATGCAAAAGTTTAGGAACCCCTGACAATTTCCATGATTGTCATTTATAAATATTTGGGTGTTTGGATCAGCAATTTAATTTTGATCTATCAAATAACTGAAGGACACAGTAATATTTTCAGCAGTGAAATGAGGTTTATTGGATTAACAGAAAATGTGCAATATGCATCAAAACTAAATTAGACAGGTGCATACATGTGGGCACCCCAACAGAAAAATCACATCAATATTTAGTAGAGCCTCCTTTAGCAGAAATAACAGCCTCTAGATGCTTCCTATAGCCTGTAATGAGTGTCTGGATTCTGGATGAATGTATTTTGGACCATTCCTCCTTACAAAACATCTCCAGTTCAGTTAGATTTGATGGTTGCTGAGCATGGACAGCCCGCTTCAAATCACCCCACAGATGTTCAATGATATTCAGATCTGGGGACTGGGATGGCCATTCCAGAACATACTTGTTCCTCTGCATAAATGCCCGAGTAGATTTTGATCAGTGTTTTCAGTCGTTGTCTTGTTAAAATATCCAGCCCCGGTGTAACTTCAACTTTGTGACTGATTCCTCAACATTATTTTCAAGAATCTGCTGATATTGAGTGGAATCCATGCGACCCTCAACTTTACCAGATTCCCAGTACCGGCACTGGCCACACAGCCCCACAGCATGATGGAACCTCCACCAAATTTTACTGTGGGTAGCAAGTGTTTTTCTTGGAATGCTGTGTTCTTTTGCTGCCATGCATAACGCCCCTTGTTATGACCAAATAACTCAATCTTTGTCCAAATGTGCGTTTGCATACCTCAAGCGACTCTGTTTGTGGCGTGTGTGCAGAAAAGGCTTCTTTCGCATCTCTCTCCCATATAGCTTCTCCCTGTGCAAAGTGTGCTGAATTGTTGAACGATGCACAGTGACACCATCTGCAGCAAGTTGATGTTGTAGGTCTTTGGAGGTGGACTGTTAACACCAGTGGCCCGATTAATTGGCGGCTAAACAAATCCATTCTGAGCGACCTGGTTCAGTGCTCTATAATAGAAAAAGCCCTAAAAGAGTATTTCTCACTTAATGACATTGATTCTACTTCCCCATCTACACTCTGTGCAGCACATAAAGTAGTGCTTAGAGGCACATTTATTCAGATGAGTGCCAAACTCAAACGGGAACTCACAGCAGACATCAAGAAATTAAAGTATGAGTTACTCCAACTATCCAAACAGCATAAACAAACAAATTCCATGTTCCATACCTTCTACTCCGAGCTCTACGTCACTCACGCTCCTCACCCCCCACAAAATTGACTCTTTTCTCACAGATCTTCCCATTCCTAAACTTTCCCGTGAACACAGAGACCTTAAATCAGGCTCTTCTCCAGACCCAGATGGTTTCTCAGTAGGCTACTATAAAAAAATTTGGCACCGTACAGGACATGGTTCTTCAATTCCCTCAGAGTAGGCAACCCTCTAGATAAACACCTTAACTCTGCATAGATCTCAGTAATCCCCAAACCTAGTAAAATTACAAGTGATGTTGGAAACTACCACCCTATTTCACTCATCAATAATGATCGTAAAATTATGACAAACATTTTAGCGTCTAGGCTTTCCACCTTCATTGCTAAATATGTGCACAAGGACCAGGTAGGTTTTATTCCTGGCAGGCAGGGGCCAGATCAAATCCAAAGGGACATTGATGTGATCTCCCTACTGCAGTCTCAGTGGGATGGAGGACCCCCCAATCCGGCTTCCTCCTCTCGATAGACTTTCAAAAAGCTTTTGATACGGACCAGTGGCCATACCTGTTTGGAATTCTAGAGAGATGGGGATTCGGCCCTAAATTCTTGGGCATTATCCACTTGCTGTACTCTTCCCCTTCGGCGCAGGTGCACCTATTGGGAAAATATTCTGACCCGTTTGACATCAGGAAGGGCACAAGACAGGGATGTCCCTTATCACCGATAATTTTTGTAATCGCTATTGAAACCTTAGCCATTGCCCCGAGCAACCAGGCAGACATCAAGGGGGTTCATTGTGGTGACCAAGAACACAAATGCGCCCTCTTTGCAGATGATTTATTACTATTACTACTTTTATTACGACTTTTTATTACTTTTCATAACCTCCCTGCTGACCTCGACCCCTATAGTTTTTGTTTCAAATCTTTTTATTGGATGAAAAAATGAGATTAAGTACAACAGGATAGTAGATTATAAAAGATTTTTGGCAACAGTTACAGGAATACATATAACCGAGTTACCCGTTGCAGTATAAAAGTGAGCTCACAATACAGGACATTAGAGATGAACAAATGAAAGTGTACAAACAGAAACTGAGAGGCAATTGTATATAACCTCCCATGAGCATCCTGGGAGAACAGACAATCATGGAAGGTGAACCACCACCGCAAGGAAGAAGATAGCTCCCATTTAAAGGAGGGCCCTCAACCCCCCGGTCACCCCTCCTGGGAACAAACTGTAACCGGGAGGGCGAGGTCTAGACCTCCTCCCCTCCAAGGGCCCTATTGTTTAGTGATTTCAAAATAAACGAACAAACTAGACAGTCGTACCCCTTCATTAAGAGCTTCTTAGGTAGAGCTTCATCAAATCTCTCCGACTACGTGGTAGGAGAAGGTGGGTAAAACCCAGGAAACATACTGGTCCTAGTGTGGACAGACCTTCGGGTTTAAAATTGAGTAAGGCTATTTCTGGAGATTGGGGAATCGGGAGACCCGAGATCTTTCGAATCAAGTGTGAGAATCTGTTCCAGTAGCTCCTCAGGTGAGGACATTCCCACCATGTGTGTAGGGAAAGTGTTCACAACCCCCGAAACAGAGCTTGGAGGTATTAGGGAACATAATAGCTAGTCTACATGGTACCATATACCATCTAATAAATACCTTTAAGTTGGCTTCTATCAGTGAGATATTAAGGAGCCCCTTATAACATTGTGAGAATAAGAAGGTCCAGTCATCTGCATCCCATTCTACATTTAAGTCCCTTTCCCATTTTTCTATGAACAGAGGTTTGGATGAGTTCTCCGCCAGAGCAGCATAGATCAAGGAAATACCCCTTTTAATATCCACTGGTCCCGAGCACCACTGTTCATACGGGGTAATGCCTGGTTGACCCTTCCTGGAATTCCACCATGTGGACTGGAAGTGGTGTATTTGGAGAAAACGGAATTGTTCAAAGAGTGGCATGTCAAGCTTATTAACGAAGTGGGAGAACGACAATGGTCCGGATAGAGAAAGAAAGTGACCTATACGATATAACCCCTTGTCCGTCCACCATTTAAATGCCTTAATATCTAAACCAGGGGGGAATAGAGGATTATGAAAAATATGTGTGAGAGGACGGAGAGCGGAAATTAAGTTGGGGGACTTGAGAACCGAGTCGCAAAGGGCTATAGAGTGAGACAATGTAGGGGAGAGAATTAAGGGTCTTGATTTATGGGGGATGCCTAACAAAAAGTCAATGGTATTATTGGGTACTGCCTGTCTCTCTATTTTGACCCAATCCGGCATGTACCCTCTAGAGAACTGGGCCAGTTGAGCCGCCTGGTAGTATTTAAAGAGATGTGGGAGACCAAGACCCCCTTGACTATGTTTCCTAAAGAGTACCTTGGCCAAGCATCTGGAGTCTTTATGGGCCCAGATGCATTTTAAAATCAGGGATTGCAGTTTTTGCAGGTCAGATTTCCTAACTTGAGGGCCATTTTGATCGTGTGTAGCCTACCCAGCCAGGATAGGCTCTCCTGGTCCCAGATGGATAGGTCCTGAGTAGAGTTGAGCGAACTTCTAGAAGTCTGGGTTCTGCTGGTTCGGCCGAACTTCGGGACAAAGTCCGGGATCGGGTCCGGACAGAACCCGAACTTTGTCCCGGACCCCGAACCCCATTGAAATCAATGGGGACACAGACTTTTAGGCACAAAAATGGCTGTAAAATAGTCCAGGAAAGTCCTAGAGGTCTGCAAAAGGAAGGAAATGGGGGTAAGGGTGGGACAAGTGACCGACAAAGAAATGGGGACAGGGAAATAACTTTAAATATTTTAAAAAAATAAAAACATAAAAAAAGCAAAAATGAAAGTGAATGTGGATCATCTTCAAACTGGGTCTGAAAAGTATCAATAAACGGTAGAAGCCATATAACTGTTCTAAAATCATCTTCAAACTGTGTCAAAAAAGTATAAATTAGCCGGGAGAACCCATATCACTGTTCTGCACACATCTGGAAACTGTGTGTGTCAATTTAAATGAAACCGGGAATAACTGAACATCTGTTCTGCAAACATCTTTAAAGTCTGTGTGTCACTTTAAATGAAACCGGGAATAAGTGAACATCTGTTCTGCAAACATCTTTAAAGTCTGTGTGTCACTTTAAATGAAACCGGTAATAAGTGAACATCTGTTCTGCAAACATCTTTAAAGTCTGTGTGTCACTTTAAATATAACCGGGAATAAGTGAACATCTGTTCTGCAAACATCTTTAAAGTCTGTGTGTCACTTTAAAAATAGCCGCTAATAACTGAACATCTGTTCTTCACACATCTGCAAAGTCTGTGTGTCACTTTAAAAATAGCCGCTAATAACTGAACATCTTTTCTTCACACATCTGCAAAGTCTGTGTGAAACTACAGCATAGAGAAGAACAGGCATATGGTCTCGCTCTTCACACACAGTTTCCAGATGTTTGAAGAACAGTAATATGATATCACTGTTCTTCAAACATCTGCAAACTGTGTGTGAAGAGCGAAACCATATGCCTGTTCTTCTCTATGCTGTAGTTTCACACACAGATTCCAGATGTTTGAAGAACAGTGATATGATATCACTGTTCTTCAAACATCTGGAAACTGTGTGTGAAGAGTGAAACCATATGCCTGTTCTTCTCTATGCTGTAGTTTCACACACAGATTCCAGATGTTTGAAGAACAGGTGTATGGTTCCTCCCGGTTTTAGGTAAAGTGTTCTAAACAGTTTACAGATGTGTGCAGAACAGATGTTCACTTATTCCCGGTTATATTTAAAGTGACACACAGACTTTAAAGATGTTTGCAGAACAGATGTT
>BLSH010202142.1:302073-315632 GCA_018402905.1 Glandirana rugosa
CGTAGCTACCCGTGTGTCGGTATATACGCGCGTAGCTACCCGTGTGTCGGTATATACGAGCGTAGCTACCCGTGTGTCGGTATATACGCGCGTAGCTACCCGTGTGTCGGTATATACGTATTGTTCACATGAATACACAGCTACGCGTTGACGCGAATATACGCGTAAACACACGTAATCGTATATATCTACCGTCACCTAAAAACGGGGAACCCGTAAAAATCTTTTGTACGCCCTGAGACTATAGACCTCGTCCAAAACGAATTCCTCTGGTCGTTAATACGTGGAGATGGTGGAGCATGTCCTCTTTTAGCGTGGTTAGTGTTTTGCGATTGGTGCGATTTTCTCCTGTACGAGGTGGTAGAGGTGCATAATTGCTGGTCTCCTTAAGCAAAACCTGCTCCAGATATCAGAGTCCCGCATGTTTTCTAAAAATGCCCAAGGGGCAAAAATCCACTGCCATCTATATATGCTAATGCACACAAATGCGCATATAAGCGCAGTTGCGCATCGACACATAAGTACACTTGTTATGCATATATGGCTGTGTGCCCATCGATGCGCGCATATATGGCTGTGTGCCCATCGATGCGAGCATATATGGCTGTGTGCCCATCGATGCGCGCATATATGGCTGTGTGCCCATCGATGCGCGCATATATGGCTGTGTGCCCATCGATGCGCGCATATATGGCTGTGTGCCCATTGATGCGCGCATATATGGCTGTGTGCCCATTGATGCGCATATATATGGCTGTGTATGCAATGATACATGAATTTCTTTAAAGATTTCCAGGACCCTAATTTTTAGTCAACACTGATTGGAGCAACGCTTTTCTAACATCCTCCCAGCACCAGAACTTCCAGGTGATCACAAAGAGTTCTGGGTCGGTTCACACTGCTCTAACCTTAGAGATAGCATATGATTCGCACACTGCAGTGTGACTCGTATGCAAGCTCTGTGCAATATGAATTCAGACATACAATCGGAGCAAACAGAGCCTTTTTTTTTTTTTTTACACAGGGTCAGAATTGGAGCACAGGGCTGTTTACATCATGCAATAAGACTCCTGTGTGAGTTTGCACTGCGATATGTGAACTGATTTGGGGCTGTGATTACCTTTGTATGGTCACTCCCCACAGTTCACATAGAGCAGTGTGAACTGCAACCAGGAGACAAGCGATGCCGGAACACACAGTGGATTCACTGCATTGCTGCAGTGTGAAGCAGCCCTAAGGCAGTTTACTAAGAAATGGTGTCCCTGGGATTACAGCAGGTGAATAACAAATGCAGAGGACACACACAGCTCCATATCCACCAGCTGAATTCATTACCTGCAAATTTCTCCAGCTGTTAAATCTAAAGGCTCCACCTAAAGACCTGGATAATTGACTTGTTGGTGTGCTAAAGATTAGGTTTTGAGGTACACAATTACAGCTTAGAATTCACATAATTCTAAAGAAAGATATTTCACTTCCAACATAAAAAGTAATAGAAACAACAAGGAGGTCAATAATTGACATTTATTTTGCAAGCATAAAAACACAATTATATACACACATTCAGTTCCTACCGTTTAAATATTAAAACTAAAAATGGTGAATGACACAAATGAAAACCATTAAGTTGGAACAGCCCTGCTCATAGGAGCTTACAATCTAAAATAGTTAGAAACCTTACAGTGGACACCAACACACATCACATTTTGAACAGCAAAATTGAGAAAACTTAATTATAACAAAGCTTCACAACATAATATTAAGAACATATTCTAACACCCACCGCCACACCAAATTCTACGCACATTCATTGGTTAGTCTGTTCAGTTATAAGCTGCATTTCCATGTACATGATTAAGCAATGAGATCAAACAATCAGCAGATACTCCCAAACTACAAATGCATGGTAATGCAGAAACAATACACACAATTGACAGAATCGCCACAGAAAACCACTTTTGATGGTCAAAATGCACAATAATTTCAGCAAACAGCTCTAGTGAGGCATTACTCATTATGCACAAGCTCATTACTCTCAAAACCACCACAGGAAAAAAGAAACAGGCCTCTTCTCAGACCCGACCAAACAGAGGCCATCTACTGCAGGTCTTTATATAGAGCTTGTATCATTAGCATTGACACACCCAATGGAAGTACCCGCCCAGCAGTGTCATTCAATCTGTCTCTTCATGAATGTTTCAAATGCTTACACCTGATGAGCAGTAACACCACATGCAAAATGTTATGGTTTACACTGCACAGGTCCATGTGGTTTGAAAACTGTTGGTTTGTTTATGTGCATGCCAATGGACTAAAGCCTCGTACACACGGGACGACGATCGTACTTACGATCATCGCAAATCGTATGTTGGCTGTTGTATGCAGCATACTGACTGCATTACACGATCGTACGACCACAGAAGAACGTTCAGGTGCATGTAATTAGCATCCGGCCGTTCCTGACTTCTGAGCATGTGTGTTTTGCACAATACAACTTTGTTGTACCAACTGCTCTGTACACACGATACAACGGTCGTATGACCGTTTGTTGGTACAACCAATTTTTCTAGTCTGCTCATACAACTCCCCTTGTACGACCATCGTATGTTCAGCTATTCAAATCTGCATACGAACGATCGATTACATATATGACAGTCGTAAGTACGACCTGTTGTATACAACCGTTGAACCGTGTGTACGGGGCTTTAGAGCTCATACACATTATTAGACTTTGTGCATATTTTTGTGTTTTTATATAACTAAACCATGTAGTGTAAGGACCTGCCTGATTGCATACACATTTAAACTCTTAAGGTTTGCCCTCATATTAAATAGTCTGGGACAATTTGAATCCAAAGATCTGTCGCAAATCTAATAGTGTTTATAGGGTCTTAGTCCATAGCCATGCCCAAGCAATATGCCTTTGTAAGGTCAGGCACTGATGTTGGACGAGAAGGCCTGGCTTGCCGTTTCCACTCTAATTGATCCCCAAGGTGTCCTGTTGTATTGGAGTCAGAAGTCCAGGCCAGTCAAGTTCCACCACCCCAAACTCCTTCACCCATGTCTTTATGCACTGGTCCAAATAAATAGGTAGAGGGGGTATTCTGATGTGATTTATGATTTCAGCAGTTGTTTTTTGCCTCCTAGTTCCAGTGAAGGGAAATGATCAGCATACCAACACATTTGGACAGTTTCCTGATCTGAAGTTTGTAGGACCAGTTTGGGGATGGCCTGTTCCTATTCCAACATGACTGCACACCAGTGCACAAAGCAAGGTTCATAAACACAATAAAACACCTTTTTGCTGAATTAGAGCATAGACTGCAAGCTAGGCCTTCTCATCCAGCATCAGTTCCTGACCTCACAAATGCTCTTCTGGAAGAATGGTCAAACATTCCCATAGACCAGTGGTTCTCAACTCCGGTCCTCGGGACCCCCCAACAGGCCAGGTTTGCAGGATAACTGAAATACATCACAGGTGATATCATTTGCTGCTCAGTGATTGCAGCATTCTAGTCTGCATCTCCCCTAGGTAATACTGAAAATTTGGCCTGTTGGGGGGTCCTGAGGACCGGAGTTGAGAACCACTGCCATAGACACTCCTAAACCTTGTGGACAGCCTTCCCAGAAGAGTTGTGGCTGTTGTAGCTGCAAAGGGGGTGCCAAATCCTATTTTCACACAATGGGCTAAGACTGGGCTGCCATTAATGTTTATGTGTGTGTAAAGGCAGCCGTCCCACTACTTTGGCCTTGATAGTGTATCTGGGAAGATTTGCAATGGTGGTGTAACCCTCCTACCCAAAAATACAACATTTTGACCGAAAGAAGTTACGCCAGTATTCCCAAGTTCTTTTTAACAACATAGGGAAATGAGAGTATTTCTCGACATTAAATAGCATGTTCACAATTGTAACCCAGAAACTCAGTGCTGCCAGGGTGAAAAACTTTGGTGAACAACATAAGTAGAAATTACAACAGGACATGGCTTGAGTGGGATTCAAACCCAAGCAACAACCAATGCTAAGCAGCTGTGCTACCTTCAGAGCCACTGCAAAGCTGCATAGCCTGCTTGTCTACACACATCCTGCATTTCTGTGGACATATAGGTGATAGAATGATAGGTGTTAGGATTTCTGCTTCAGGTTATCTATTTCAATTTTTCATCATTTAATTAAATGAATAAATGACACTAATTTGACATTTGCATAAGCAATGGTATTGTTTGTGTTTGAACAACATGACAAGTTTGGATGTATTCTTATGTATTTCTTCAGTGCTATTTGAAGTTTTTCTAAAAAAAAAATAAAAAAAATAAAAAATTTAAATTTCCATAAGCAATGGTATTGTTTGTAGTTTGTAAAGACATCTGTGTGAGTTTAGGGAAATATTTTTGTGACAAGGACAGCAGCAAAGTGAAATTGACCGATTAAAAAAAAATATATTTACAGAACATGATGATATTTTATATTCTAGCATTACTAAAAACAAAATAGATTCTCAAATGTGCAACATTGTTGCCAGGAGAATTTCTTTGAGAGAGAGATACATTTATTTTCAACATGGAATGGATTTATTAGATAAAGTAACAATTGTACCATTAGAATCAATGGCAGAAACTTGCACTTGGCAAAATAACTCTCCTCTTCACAGTGTTATTTTACACTTCACACAGTGTAAAATAACACTGCTTTTGGTATTTACTAACAACTCAAGGAATTACTCCATGAGAGTTATTTTGAGAGTTGTTTTGTGCCTGGGTATGCTCAGTTGTGCTCAGCTGTGCTCTGTGCCTAGGAGTAAAAAGACGGGGTATTTTTCTCTTCTCAGACTTTTTAAGATATTTCAGTGTAGAAATCACTTTTTCACACAGTTTAAAAGCAGATTATCTTTAAACAATATACCGCATATTTTAGCACAATTTAGGGGATCAGATTATGCTCCAAACATTATTTCTATTTGCACAACTCCAGGTCTGGACTGGAGTAAGGAGTTGGCCGTTATCTGTGACCTGGCCACTATAGTAAATTCAAGTTTGGCCGTTATTTAACGTAATTTAATAGTGAATTCCATATGTGCGCTATTTACCGCTATTTGCTCATATCTACCGTTAAATAGCGCACAGTTGCGCAAATGTGCGCACATTTGCGCAAATGTGCGCCTGAGCGGTATAGTAAATAAACCCCTATGTCTCTAGGAAGGCCATCTGACCTTGGGGGCTGGAGAGCTCTGTGAGCCCTGTCTAATTCCAGGCGGTGTTCCGGGATGCCTGGGATGATTTCTTTAATAAAGTCAGTCACTGTCGCAGGCACATCTGTGATGGCCTCCGGGATCCCCCGGATTTGAAAGTTGTAGCGTCTAGAGCGATTTTCCAAATCGTCTATTTTGGATAAGGCTGCTTCCAGTTGATCCTGGAGATCCTGAATATGTGCCGTGTTTTGATTAATTCTAGAGACTGATTGGTCGGTCTTCTGTTCTATTGCGTCTATTCTGGTGCCCAGGTTTTGAAGATCAGCCTGAATCACAGAGGTAATCTGAGAAGCTGTTTGGGCAAGGCCTTTAGATAGCATTTTGGAGAATAGCTCCATCATCATCTGGAAGTCTGATTGTGGTATTGAGGGTGGTGGTGTAGCCGGATCCACTAGTGGGTTACCCGGACTCTGATCCTTGAAGGGTGTTGTTATGAGTTCATCCAAGGTCCGTTGGAATTTGTAGAGGCCGGAGAGAGGATCTGTGCCGTAGGCAGAGAACCAGGAGGGGGCCCTGGAGAAGGTAGAACCTGGGAACCTCCACCTGACCCGGCTTCCATCTCCTCGATGGACCCAAGAGTAGGGTGGGGAACTTTAGACCCCTGGGGGCCTTTAGGGGCTGGGTTATCAAATCCAGGTTGACGGGAGAGGTCCCGTCGGACTGCTCCCGACTGCATATTTAGGGCGATGTGTATGTAACCAATAGAGCAGAGGGAGGTTTTCTCTCCCCCCAGAGCACCTAAACAATGGGAGATAACATGTCCTTGTGTAAAAGAATAAAGAATAATATAGGGGCAAGCACTGTGACAAAATGAGGTTGGAACGGATCTCTTCTGAAAGAGGATGAGTTAATCCTGCAGCAAATATAATTGAAGCAGAAAGCTTCTAAAGTTCCCACGGGCCAAGGCTGGTTGAAGCTGATTTATTAGGCCTGAGTTTTATGTTTCAGTATAAATTCTCTCCCCTGTATAGATTTCTCTGGGGCCGTTGTAGTTGGTATTTAAATTACCCTAGAAGGGGTCCTTGCAGGGTAAGGAACCATTAAAGTCCCCCCGAATAGGCTCCCATAGCCTCCGGAGACTGCGCCCCGTCACCTGGAAGCCTCGCGGTCCGCTCGCCTGCTAGGCCTAAGCCGCAACCTCGATTTTGAAGAAGCGGCCGGGCTTGTAAATCACGGTGTGGGCTCCATCCTTGTTTCTGCTCCGGATCATTCCAGCTGTTGTCCCCCGCCTTCCTGTATCACAAGCGGGTCAGCCGCGTTCCGCTGATGGCTTTGTAAGCTCGGAGGGACCGAGAAGGGACGGAGCTCCTGTGTCAGGCAGCCGCCATGGAGCTCCGCGCATGCGCACTCCCGACCCCTATAGTTTTCAAACTCCTTAAAGATTTTGGCAGTGTTTCGGGACTAAAAGTGAATGTATCCAAATCCATAGCCCTCAATGTCTCTGCACCTAATGACATAATAGAAAGACTGAAACAACATTTTTCTTTCAGCTGGTCCTCCGATTTTATCCCATACCTGGGAATAAAACTCTCACAGAACATAGGCAACCTTTACGCAGCCAATTTCCCCCCAATGTTTCAGAAAATAGAGGAGGACCTTCATAAATGGTCAAGGTGCGGTCTATCCTGGCTGGGTAGGATAAACGCAGTCAAAATGACCTTACTACCACTATTGCTTTACCTATTCAGATCCCTACCGGTTTGGATCAATAAACAGCTTCTTTGCAAAGTGCAATCAAAAATTAATCAATTTATCTGGGGGAACAAGGGGCACCGATGTGCCAAAGAGGTACTTTTCCGTCTCAAATCACAGGGGGGTCTAGGACTACCAAATATTTAGTGGTATTATCAAGCCGCCCAATTAGCGCAATTTTCCATAGTCTACTCGGCGGGCCCAAAACCAGATTGGGTTTCCATTGAAAGATGATCAGTCCTGGATAACACAATAGATTTCTTACTCTGGTTCAGCCTCTCAGAAAGACCCCCCAATCTTATCACCTACCTTATCACACTGCATCTCACTGTGTGACGCCCTACATAAACAGACATCCCTAATCTCCGCAATGAAACCCTTATCACATATTCAGTATTTCATAATCAGTCCTTTATACCTGGCTTGAACATCAAAGCATTCCAATGGTGGACCAATAAGGGCCTTTTCCGTATAGGACACTTTCTCAACTCCAAGGGACCTATCTCCATTGAGCGCTGCAAGAGTAAGCTCAAAATGCCCCCCCCTCAGAAACCCTTAGGTTTTCCCAAATTAGGCACTTACCCTGTGCCTTTCCAAAGCTGAACCACCCAAACCGACCTTATATGAACTGTGGTGCGCCACCATTTCAAATCAGAAGGGAGGTATCTCACTTATATACGCCCTACTAGCAAATAAAGAAGACAAGCCACCCTATGTTCGATTCTGGGAATCTGATGTGGAGAAATCATGGGAACCGAGCCACTGGTTGCAGGTCTTTAAATGCTCATTCACAGGTATCATGAATGTCTCGTTAATTGAAGCAAATGTAAACATTTTCACAAGGTGGTACTATGTCCCTGCCAGACTGGCAGCTATTTACCCAAACTCCTTCCCTCTGTGTTTTAAGGGATGCAGTCTCGTGGGGACAATGTATCATATTTGGTGGAGAATCAGAACTTATTGGAACAAAATCTTCTATATGATGCGTAAGGTGTCAGGAATGGCAATACCCCAGGATCCCGCCATTGCTCTCTTAGGTTGCAGAGCAGACAAGATTTCTAAAAATACACAAACGTTGATCTTCTTCATCCTACTGGGAGCTAAAATTACACTCGAGGGGGCATGGAAGAAACCCTCGATCTCCCTCCTAGCTGCTAAGAGAAAGATCTCCTGGATCATGATGCAAGAACAAATAGTAGCTAAGCTAAACAACAAAACTCCCACCTTTGAAGCAAAATGGGAGCCTTGGGCAGTATATGTCAAATCACCTCTCAGCCGTGGTCTCTCAACCGAATAATAAATCTATTGGGCTAGAATTAACATGCATCTAATGGACTTCCTTCTATCGTTTTACTCTTTCCTCTATTCAACATCTGGTCCACCTCACCTATCTGTTCTTCCCTTTCCCTTTCTCTTATCCTGTAAGTAGTGTTTAGAGCTGGGAAATCAGATGGGAGGGCTCAGCCTATCCCTCCAGATTATAGTTCTTCTTGGTTTTCAAGCAGGATGTTGGGAAGTTTTTGGGTCAAAACAGACTCCCTGATACTCTATTTCTCCAGTATGAGGCTATGGAATCGGGACAACCTTGGTCCAGATATGCCTAGTCTCTTATTCTCTGTCCCACCTCTCAGGGATGGAGGACTCAAGGGTCAGCGATGGCGCCTCGGGCATCCAGGGCACGGTCCTCTTATCAGTGTACTTACTGTGTTATAACAAACCTCAGGAACCCTGGGTCTGGAGATCTTTGGTCACCCCTCAAGAACTCCAACACAATGTACTAGAGACTAGAGTTGAGCGAACCCGAACAGTAAAGTTCGGGTCCATACCTAACTTTGGGGTGTCCGGGACCCGGGCCTTTAGTTCGGGTTTGAGTTCTGGTAGTTGATCATGCATGTTGAATAGCTGCAGGGCAGCCAATCAACAAGCGTTTCACTAGTTTGCCCTTAGAAACGATCACAGCCATGCCTACTAATGGCATGGCTGTGATTGGCCAGTGCATCATGTGACCCAGCCTCTTTATAAGCTGGAGTCACTTAGTGCTGCAGTCACAAGCTTTCTGAGACTCTGACTAGTGTAGGGAGAGGAAGCTGCCGGCGCTGTGAGGGACAGATTGCAGATATTATAACATCTCATCCTGCATTACAGAACGATCTGATTGAGGACTAATTAGAGATTACTACTACTGCTGCTCTGAGGGACAGAATGCAGATCTCACCCTGCATTACACAACGATCTGATTCTGGAATAATTAGAGATTTCTCATACTGCTGCTTTGAGTGACAGATTGCAGCTCTCACCCTGCATTACAGAACGATCTGACTGCACTAGGTAGAGGCTACTGCTTAGAGGGACAGATTATTGCTCTAAAATCATCTCCTAGTTCTATAGGCTCAGGTTCCAGCTGTTGCTGTAAGGGACAGATTATTGTTCAAAAATCATTGCCTACTCCTATAGGGTCAGGTTCCAGCTGTTGCTGTAAGGAACAGATTATTGTTCAAAAATCATCGCCTACTCCTATAGGGTCAGGTTCCAGCTGTTTCTGTAAGGGACAGATCATTGTTCAAAAATCATCACCTACTCCTATTGCGCCAGGTTCCAGCTGTTGCTGTAAGGGACAGATTATTGTTCTATAATCATCTCCTAGTTCTAAAGGGAGAGGTTCCAGCTGTTGCTGTAAGGGACAGATTATTGTTCTATAATCATCTCCTAGTTGTAAAGGGACAGGTTCCTGCTGCTCCTGTAAGGGACATATTATTGTTCTATTATCATCTCCTAGTTCTAAAGGGAGAGGTTCCTGCTGCTCCTGTAAGGGACAGATTATTGTTCTATAATCATCTCCTAGTTCTAAAGGTAGAGGTTCCAGTTGTTGCTGTAAGGGACAGATTATTGTTCTATAATCATCTCCTAGTTGTAAAGGGATAGGTTCCTGCTGCTCCTGTAAGGGACATATTATTGTTCTATAATCATCTCCTAGTTCAAAAGGGAGAGGTTCCAGCTGTTGCTGTAAGGGACAGATTATTGTTCTATAATCATCTCCTAGTTGTAAAGGGAGAGGTTCCTGCTGCTCCTGTAAGGGACATATTATTGTTCTATAATCATTTCCTAGTTCTAAAGGGAGAGGTTCCAGCTGTTGCTGTAAGGGACAGATTATTGTTCAAAAATTGCCTACTCCTATAGGGTCAGGTTCCAGCTGTTGCTGTAAGGGACAGATTATTGTTCTATAATCATCTCCTAGTTCTAAAGCGAGAGGTTTCTGCTGCTCCTGTAAGGGACAGATTATTGTTCTATAATCATCTCCTAGTTCTAAAGGGAGAGGTTCCAGCTGTTGCTGTAAGGGACAGATTATTGTTCTATAATCATCTCCCAGTTCTAAAGGGAGAGGTTCCTGCTGCTCCTGTAAGGGACAGATTATTGTTCTATAATCATTTCCTAGTTCTAAAGGGAGAGGTTCCAGCTGTTGCTGTAAGGGACAGATTATTGTTCAAAAATTGCCTACTCCTATAGGGTCAGGTTCCAGCTGTTGCTGTAAGGGACAGATTATTGTTCTATAATCATCTCCTAGTTCTAAAGCGAGAGGTTTCTGCTGCTCCTGTAAGGGACAGATTATTGTTCTATAATCATCTCCTAGTTCTAAAGGGAGAGGTTCCAGCTGTTGCTGTAAGGGACAGATTATTGTTCTATAATCATCTCCTAGTTCTGTAGAGAGAGGTTCGTGCTGTTGGTGTGAGCGGTGCATTTCTTGCACCAAAATAAAAAGTGTGTCTACGTTGGTGTTTTCCAAAAAAAAAAAAAGGTATTAATTGGTATTATTAAATACTTAAATAGGGCTAGATAGTACATTTGTGGGCACAATGAGGAGAGCATCAAATAAGGGACATGGTCATGGTGCTGCTGGTGATGCTGGTGCTGGTCGTGTTGGTGAATCTCCTGTTGGAAGGAGAGGACATGGTCGATGTGTGCCAGCTACACGCACAAGTGAAACACCTTCCTCAGGTGCCCAACAGAACCTTCACCATTATATGGTAGGTCCGAATGCCGCTCAATGATTGGTGAGGCCAGAACAAGTACAGGCGATAGTAGATTGGGTGGCTGACAATGCCTCCAGTTCCTTCACATTGTCTCCCTCCCGGTCCTTTGATGAAAGCTCAGAGTTGGCCCCTGAATCCCATGGCCATCTGTCTTTCACCTCAGCCCCTTGTAAATTAGCCAAGCAGTCTGAGCCCAAAGTCATGCAAGAGACTCTTATGCTTTTTGATGACTCTCCTGGTGTGCTTTCCGTAGACCATCCACATAGCGCTGCCCCAGAAGTGGAAGGCATTGAGTGCACTGATGCCCAACCACTGCTGCTGCAGGATGAGGACATGGAAACACTACCGCAGCACTTCTTAGATGATGACGAAACACAGGTGCCAACTGCTGCAGCTTTCCTCAGTGTGCAGACTGACAAGGAGAGTAGTGATGAAGGGTGGGTGGAAGATGATGGGGAGGAGGTCCTAGACCCCACATGGAATGAGGGTCATGCGAGTGATGTGTGCAGTTTGGAGGAAGAGATGGTGGTCGCACAGAGGCACCAGCACAGCAAAAGAGGAAGCAGGTTGCAAAAGCGGAGCGAGCGTCCCCTAGACAGTATGCCTGCTACTAGCCACCGCACCCAGGGACCTAGCACACCAAAGGCAGCTCAAAGGCGTTTCCCCGTGTGGCAGTTCTTCAGACAAAGTGCTGACGACAAGACACGAGTGGTTTGCATGCTGTGCAATGATAGCCTGAGCTGAGCCATAAATGTTCTAAACCTGACCACAACCTGCATGATAAGGCATCTAAATTCAAGGCACAAGCTGCATTGGAATAATTACCTCAAAATCCAAGAAAGGTCTTGGCCTCCTCCTGCTTCCTCTTCTGCTGCTGCCTCGGCCTCTTCCTCCACCTCTACCGTGACAGTTTCACCTGCCACCCAGCAAACAGAGGATATGACAGCAACGCCAACATGTCCGCCACCATCCCCAAGCATTTCCACACCATGGTCCCATGGAAGCATACAGCTCTCCATCTCCCAAACACTGGAGAGAAAGAGGAAGTACCCCCCTACCCACCAGCATTTCAAAATTCCTGGCTTTTGAAATGCTGTCATTCCGTTTGGTTGACACGGACAGTTTCAAAAACCTGATGGTGATGGCTGTCCCACGGTACGTGGTTCCCAGCCGCCACTACTTTTCCAGGCGAGCCATCCCTTCCCTGCACAAACAAGTCAGGGACAAGATCAAGTGTGCACTGCGCAACGCCATCTGTGGCAAGGTCCACATAACCACGGATACCTGGACCAGTAAGCACGGGCAGGGACGCTATATCTTGCTAACTGCACACTGGGCAAATGTAGTGGCGGGTGGGCATTAGCTGGCTAGCCATTTGGTGCATGTCCTTCCACCACCGAGGATTGCAGGGCATTTCTCTTTGCCTCCTGTTGCCTCCTCCTACTGCGCTTCCTCCTCCTCGACCACCTACTCATCCGCTCAGCGTAACACCTTTACCACCAACATCAGCACATCCAGGGGTAAACGACAGCAGGCTGTTTTAAAACTGATATGTTTGGGGGATAAACCCCACACTGCGCAGGAGCTGTGGACGGGCATTGAACAACAGACCAATGAGTGGTTGTTGCCACTGAGCCTCAAGCCCGGCCTGGTGGTGTGCGACAATGAGCGAAATCTCGTAGCGGCTCTGGGCCTAGCCGGTTTGACGCACATCCCTTGCCTGGCGCATGTGCTGAATTTGGTGGTACAGAAAATTCTAAAAAACTACCCGGATATGTCAGAGCTGCTGCAGAAAGTGCGGGACGTCTGTGCACACTTTCAGCATTCTCACTCTGCTGCTGCTCGCCTGTCTGCGCTGCGGAACTTGGGCCTTCCCGCTCACCACCTCCTATGCGACGTGCCCACAAGGTGGAACTCCACCTTGCACATGCTGGAGAGACTGTGCGAGTAGCATCAGGCAATAGTGGAGTTTCAGCTGCAGCACGCACGGGTCAATTGCTCTGTGGAACAGCACCACTTCAGCACCAACGAGTGGGCCTCCATGCGAGACCTGTGTAGCATATTGTGGTGTTTTGAGTACTCCCCCAACATGGCCAGTGCCGATGATGCTGTTCTCAGCGTTACTATCCCACTTCTATGTCTCCTTGAAAAAACACTTTGGGCGATAATGGAAGAGGATGTGGCACAGGAGGAGGAGGAGGAGGAGGAAGAGGGGTTATTTCCACGGTTATCAGGCCAGTCATTTACAAGTGGCTCGGAGGGTGGGTTCCTGCACCAGCATAGGCCAGGTCAAAAATATTTAACCCAGGGCACAGTTCTGGAGGACGAGGAGGACGAGGAAGATCATGAGGAGGAGGAGGAACTGCAGCAGGGTGGCACCCAACGCAGCTCGTGGACATCACTGGAACGTGGCTGGGGGGATACGGAGGACACAGATGATATACCTCCCACAGAGGACAGCTTGTCTTTGCCTCTGGGCAACCTGGCACACATGGCCGACTACATGCTGCAGTGCCTGCGCAACGACAGCTGAGTTGCCCACATTGTAACTTCTTCTGATTACTGGGTGGCCACCGTGCTGGATCCCCATTA
>BLSH010202142.1:360719-380768 GCA_018402905.1 Glandirana rugosa
CTTCCCGTTATTTTACTTGATTTTAATTTATTTTCCCTATCCCCATTTATTTGTAGGGCACTTGCCCTAGTTTGAAGATGATTTTAGAACAATTATATGGCTTCTACCGTTCATTAATACTTTTCAGACACAGTTTGAAGATGATCCACATTCACCTCCATTTTTGCTTTTTTTATGTTTTTATTTTTTTAAAAATATTTAAAGTTATTTCCCTGTCCCCATTTTTTTGTAGGGTGCTTGCCCTACCCTTACCCCCATTTTACTTCCTTTTGCAGCCCTCTGGGGCTTTCCAGGACTTTCCTACAGCCATTTTTGTGCCTAAAAGTTCGGGTCCCCATTGATTTCAATGGGGTTCGTTGTCCGTGCGATCGTTCGGGTTCCGTCCGGACCCGGACCCGGACTTTGTCCCGAGGTTCGGACGGACCAGCAGAACCCGAACTTCCAGGTGTTCGCTCAACTCTACAAATGAACTGTTACAAGCATAAATACATATGGTAAATAGGTATAAATAATAATTTAGTTAGATACATATATCCATGCAGAAACACCGAACAATAAGAAAATAAAATTGCATGACAAAATATTGAATAATGAAAACAAGGCACAATCAGATGGAAAGCCATTGCTGAAGGAATATAAAAGGGTACTGAAACAAGACATAAGAGAATAAGTTTGGTGTGTGTGTATATATATATATATATATATATGTGTGTGTGTGTGTGTGTATGTTGACAGTGTTGTCTTTTCTGGCAGCAGAAGGGAAGTAATGCTCTATTAAATGGTATTGTGACACCTGCTCTTCATTAATACCCTTATATGTGCAAAATGATTCTCATTTACTCACCACTTTATTGTAGCAACCATTTACACAATCAATTGAACTGTTATTATCTTCAGCTAATTTAGTAGCTGACAGAATAATATTTATTTTTGGTTGTACTATGATTTTAGGGTTAATCATTCCTATGTAGAGATCAACTTCAGGTTTGGATTGATCAGGAGTTCTACCTTAACCCACAATGTTTACAGTTTGCTGAATAGTTTAACCAAATAGCATGTTTTGGGAAATTTTCCAGCTTGCCCAAACCTCAGGCTGCTGCAGCCAGAAGTCTTTAATTTAATTATGGTAATACTACTGGCACTAAATTAAAATGTCTAGGGGGGGCACAACTTGGAGGACTTTCCTCCCAAAAGCCTGCACCTGACTAGACATTAGATCAAACTGGTAATGTCTTGCAAAAGGTACTAAAGCTTGACCACGTGACTGCTTTGCAGAAATCTGCTCTGGGGAGGCACTAGCCTTTTCTGCCCAGGAGGCCTCAAGCGCTCCGTGAAGTGTGCCTTAATACCCTTTGGGGGTTCTTTTCCTAGAACTCTGTATCCTTCCCAGATGGCTTGTCGGACCCACCTGGCTAAGGTAGTTTTTGAGGCTTGTTGCCCCTTGTGAGTGCCTGAAAACAATATTAATAGCGCATTTGTCTTCCTAAATTCACTTGTTGTTTCGAGATTGGACATTAGACATTGTATTATTAGTATACATAGTACATATACATAGTATTACTCTCCTTGTCATTGGCAGTGTTCTGCCAAAAAGCTGGGAGAATTATATCCTGTGTCTTATGAAATCTGGATGCCACTTTTGGAATAAATGATGAGTCAGTCTTTAGGATAACTCTGTCATCTAGAATCTGTAGGAATGGCTCTTTGATGGAAAGTGCCTGAATCTCACTAACTCTGCGTGCTGTTGTGATTGCCACCAGGAGTAGAGTTTTAAGTGTAAGGAACTTAACCAAAGCCTCAGTAATGCCTTAAGGACTACTGATAGGTCCCAGGTAGATGTCCTGTACTTCTGCAATGGTCTATGTCTTTCAATCGATCTACAGTATCTTGAGACAAGGGGGTCAACCTGCAATCGTCTTTCCAAACACTCAAGGCTGCCATTTGTACCTTTATAGTGCTTAATGCTAGTCCATGATCTATTCCTTCTTCCAGGATATTTGCTGTACTCTCTCTTGCATCTGCCTTCTCCCCTAGCCATGAAGTGAACTTTTTCCAGACCTTCCCATATATTGCCCAGGTGACTGGTTTTCAGCTCTGGAGCAAGGTTTTAACTACTTTCTCTGAAAGTCCTTTCCCCTTCAGCATCTCCTCTTCAGAAGCCATGCTAAAAGCTTTAGTGTGGCAGTTTGTGGATGTCACAGTGGCCCCTGAGAAAGAAGGTCCTGCTTGAGAGGTAGCCTCAATGGGGACTGGTCTGTGAATCTGAGCAGGGTTGAGAACCATGACCTTTTGGGCCAGTAAGGTGTCACTAATATAAACTGAGTCTCTTATTCCAAGAATTTCGCTAGGACCCTTGGAATAAGGTGAATGGGTGGAAAAGGGCATGCAAGGTTGAACTTCCAGGGATTCTGAAGTGCATTTATTGCTAGTGGGTGATCCCCCGGATATAGCGAGAAAAAATCTTGAACTTTTGCATTCCCCCAGGTGGCTACAATGTTGTTGAACACCTCTGGGTGTAGAGACCATTCCTGATTCAAAACTAACTGGCGACTTCTGCAGTATTGTTCTGTTCATCTTTCAAATGCATTGCAGAGAGAGCTGAGATTGATCTTTGCCCATCAGAAAATCGAGTGGGCTATCAGCATCAAACTGGGGCTCCTGGTACCCCCCTGTTTGTTGACATACACCACTGTTGTAGTGTTGTCTGAGCATATCTGTAGGTGATGCCCCAGATGAGATCCTAAAAAGCTATCAAGCTATCTGGCTATTGCTGTTAATGCCATCCAATTGGAGGAATATCCTTTCTTCTCCATGGTCCACCTGCCCTGAGACCCATGGTCATGTAGGTGGGCTCCCCATCCCCAACTGCTGGAGTCTGTGGTTAGTATGGCTGAGATCTGAAGTATCCATGGCATTCATTTGCAAAGATTCTTCTGGTCTTTCCACCACTATAGTGACTGTTTTACACTGATAGGGAGCGCCACCTTTTCCTCTAGATCCATGTTCTTTACTTTCTCCAATAAGAATCTTTGTAGGTCTCTCTGATGGAAACGAGCCCATTGTACAGCTGGTATTGCAGCAGTCATCAGACCTAAGGCTGGCATTACTTCCCTCACAGTTCATTCAGGATTGCACTAGAGGTAGGACATCCTCTGCTTCAGCTGGTCTATATTATCCTGTGGTTGCAGTATCCTCTGTTCTTTTGAATATATGTTGTACCCTAAGCAGAGAATTGTTTGCATTGGTTTTGGATTTGGACTTTTCCTGATTTATAATCCATCCTAACTGCTTCAAGCTTATTTGAGTTACTTCCAGGTCTCTTTGGAGCTGTTCTTCTGACTGAGCCACCAAGGGCAGGTCGTCTAGATATGGGATAATCATGATGCCCTGCAGTCTCAGAGGGGCTAGGGATTCTGCCAAAATCTTTGTAAAAATTCTCAGAGACAACAAGAGTCCAAAAGGAAGTGCTTTGCACTGGTAATGAAATGTTTTGCCTGCTACTTGTATCGCCAGTCACAGGAATTTCTGACACTCCCTTCTTATAGGGATATGTAGATAAGTGTCTTTTAGATCTAAAGTCACCATATAGGTATCTTTTTGTAGACGGTTCCTTATGGAGTAAATAGATTAGATATGGAATTTTTTGTACCGAATTGAGAGGTTTAAGGGCCAGAGATTCATAATCAGTCTGAGCTTTCTGACGTGTTTTTTTTTATCACAAACACATGAGAATAAAAACTGTGCCCTTGCTCCTGATCTGGGACTGGACACAATACTTTTTGGTCCACCATTTCCCCAATCAGAAGGGGTAGGGCCCTGGCTTTTTCTGTGACCAAAAACCCAGAGGGTGGATCCTTGTGAAGCTCCAGAGCGTACCCCTTTATTATGTTTCACACAAATTTGTTGGCTGTTATTTCTTCCCACTGTGGGAGAAAGCCCAACAATCTTCCCCCCACTGGAATCCCAGTGTCACTGCAGCTTCTGGTTCTGACTGGGGTGGTTAAAAAGAATGTTGCCTTTGCCTTTGCCCTTGTGCCCAGACCAGTGCTTTTTGGGTCTAAAAATCTTTGTTTTTTGCGCCTCTTTTTGTGGACGGAAAAAACCTCCTTTGAAAATTTTTCTTTTCTGCGGGGGAAGGATTTTTTCTTATCCGCCGTTCTCTCTAGAGCGGCATCCAGTTCTGGCCCAAAGACCAGGTCTCCTGTGAATGGAATACTGCATAGGACGCATCTTTGATGCCGTATCACCTTCCCAAGTCCTCATCCAGACCGACCTTCTGGTTGCCACCGAGAGTGCTGCTGATTTTGCTGCGAGCTTGGCAGATTCTGTGGAGGCATCTGCTATGAATCCTACCACCTTAAAAAGCATAGGGAAGGACTTCAATAGCTCCGCTCCTGGCGTGCCTGCTACCAGATGTTCCTGTAGCTGGTTTAACCAGAACTCCAGATTTCTGGCTATATATCTTGTAGCTAATGTCGGATTTAAGTTGGCTGCATCCCAACCTCTCTTAAGGACTATGTCTGTTCTTCTATCCATGGGGTCTTTTAAGTGCCCCATGTCTACATATGCCAGGTCAGAATGTTTTAGATGCGCCTTTGTCAAAAGTCTCTACTTCGGATTTGTATTCCAAACGGCTCCCGGGTCTTCAAAGAGAAATCTCCTCTTCAGGGAGTTTGAAAAGAATGCTCTCTTGTCTGGCTCCATCCATTTTTTAACAAGCTCGGACAGAACATTAAGTACTGGGAAGACCCTGGCCTTCCTTTCACCCAGGCCCTGGTACATTAAGTCATGCCTGGACAATTAGGTTTCTTCTTCGTTCATTTGCAGTGTATCATACACTGCGCCCAACAACTCATCCACTTCTGCTAGGGATCGTTTATATTTTGCCAATTTAGTAGTGACTACCTGGTCCTCATCTTCTGAACTTGACTCTGATGAGACCGGTCTAGGTGCTTCTAGACTATGCTTCCTGACCCTGCGGGGCTCTGCCGGTCTTGAGGTTGCTGGGCCTGGGAAAGAGGGTAATGCCACTGTACTGGGTGAGGCTGACGTATTTGCATCCAAAATCAGTTTTCTGAATGACATAAATGTTGAGGCTACTTCATTTTTAAAAGTATTTAGGAACTTAGCCATGGGAGAGTCAGCCTCCGATTTTAGGAGATTTGCAATAAACTACCTGCATAGCGTTTTGTTAGAGCTTGAAGACAATTTGTTTCCACAATTTGAACACTTTTTGCAGCCAGACTTATCTTCCCTGGGGTTTTCCTTTGCCTGCAACACAATTAGAGCGGCATTACCATCCCTCTTATTCCTACTCTACTGCACCCTGTGCCGTCGGCCCCCCAGATGCACCCTTCTTAGGACTGTGACAGCCACCACCAAGGGGTCCCTAGTCCTGCCCTACAACCTCCCCCACCATTGGGGAAAAAAGCACACTGAAGACTGCACAGCAGTTTACCTGTGGCTGGCTGGTACTTGCGTCACCCAGAGCTTCTTGGGGAGCCTCCATGGTCCCCCCTTGCTGTCCAGTTCCCACCACTAGTCCGGTGTGCTGGATGCTGGTCGGGAGGTTTGTAGGTCCAGCTTTGGCCCTCCTGTTCCTCCTTGCGCCCTGGGGACCCGGAACCAGAAGTCCCGGCTTGCACCGATGACGCGAGTTCCGCTGGAAGTGACGCGGATGCTGTCTCCGGCCCCCCGGGAGTCGGTGCGGCCTAAGCACGAGACACGGCCTCCATGGTCCTCAGCACCCTGGATGCTGCCACACGCCCTGCTCCTTGGGGAGCCCCCGCCATCAGGCCCCTGATCCATGCCGGATGCTGGAAGCAGGTGGGAGTGGGTCGGCTCCTCTCTGCTGGATGGTACCTGGCCAAAGGGTGAAGGACTTTCTCCCTGCTACCTCTGCACACTGTGCTTCCAAGGCAGCACTGAGAGAAGCCCTCCCTGTCACAAGTTTATTAGGTCTCTTCAGTGATGTGCTCCTCTGACAGAGGAAACACCAATGACTGGCCATGGGCTGGAGGGACCTCCTTTTGAACTATGTGGCGATGTGTTTCCTGTGGCAATGGGAGGAGCTCCATGGGATCTCTCAGGGCTGTTGTGGAAGACAACTGGGGAAACAATATTTACCAGGTTCCCATAGCTCCAGGAGCCATACACATGTGGAAGAGTTGCAAATAAATAGGGCCACTATGTATTCACTTTTCCTTTCCATTCTGTCATGGTTGACAGTTGGTTTAAAGAAAGAAAGGCAAAGACAACACAGTAATTTGCTTGATGGTTTAGGAAATCAACAAATCTGCATATTAGTAGCCCACCTCAGATTCAGAATCTAGACAATATAGTTAATAATTGCCTAAAATTACAAGATCATATTAAGTTCTAAACACCACAATTAAATAATATTGAAACTTATTTGCCAGGTTTAAAATTATTCTGCAAATCTAAAAGTATTTGTTTCTGAACCAGAACTAAGAATTTTTCTGCTTTATTTGTTTTTTTCATATGCATTAGTGCAAAGGAACTCATATTTCAACAGTGTCTGCAAGTGTATTATAATGACCATGGTATGGGAATTGTGCTGTCCTGAGAACAAAAAATAAAAGCATAATAATACATGAAGCTGTATTTAATGTACCTTGGTGAACAATATTTACTCATAAATGTTCAATAGGTTTGAGGATATCTGGCATATCTATGGATATTGTGAACAATGAAAAATGATGCACTTTTAAACTGGATGTTTGATACCAGTAAGAAGGAAATGCCTGATAAAAATAAAACTGTTAAGTGTGCCCTTAAATGAATGCAAAGCTTTGTTTTCATTGTCAAGCGTTTCAGTGTAATATGCTTTGACATTTACAAAATAAAAATATAATATGATATTTACTGTATAGTGCCTTTTGAGAAATATATATAACAGTCGACAACTTTAGTAATGAACAGCTACATAAGATCACAAGAAACATCACCAAAGTAGTCATAAAGGCTGGAAAACATTTCATAGCTGTCAATGGAGAGGTGACATTATCATGTCAAAGTGTCCTGGAAATAAAAGCACAAATGCCAGCTTTGGAACCCCCGGAGACTGCAATGTCCTTTTCCCTATAACCTATTTCTCTTTCAAGAACATAACTTGTTTACTTGATACTTATTCTAAGTGCACAAATTACATGTTCACATGAATCAAGAGTCTCACTTATTGTGGCATTTTCTTTTTTTTTATTAATCTACATATAAAATATTACACAGTAAAGACAATTGAAGTATAAATGGGAGGTAATTTGAAAGCTATGGATGGCTCAAGTACCATATTGTGATATGATTTTCCATTTTTAATTAAAATAAATATGAAAGAAGATATTGTATTTAAAGCCCACTAAAGTCACACCTTTTAATACTTTTTTGAGGCCTATACACCCGAATGTTAGGATTTGTGATCAATTTTTCCTTGGAAATGGTTTTAAAGTGAAAGTGTGGCCTCTACTCTCCCACTGTAATCGTTAGTGTTGGCAGAGCAGAGTATCAGACATGCCTTCTCATTGCAGGTGTCTGGGCAGAGACTGGTACTGCAGAAATGGGGAGGGGGTGTATCTGACCAGCTCTTTTTAAATTACCAAAGATGCTGGGTCTTTTCTGCTGCTTGTTAGACTGAATAGTCTTATTTAATACAATGAACAACAGCTGTAACATGAAAACTGAGATGAGACTATGACTAGGGTTGGGCAAACAGTTTGGCCCAATCATGAGTTGGGGCCATAAATTTGCCTATTGGACATTCACCGAACACACAAATTTGCAGGGTGTTCACCCCAACAAACACACTGCGGTGTTTGCCCAGATGAACACCCTGCAATGCCCTGCACACTGCATTCTGCACCCTGATTGGGCACCCTGATTGGGCAAAGCTTTGCCCAATTAGGGTGCAGTGTAAACTGGTTGTTAACCATTTGAAGACTGCCCCAAGTACATATATTACAGCAGGGAGGCCCTTTAGTGTGAAATCACGTACCTGCATGTGATTTTTTTCTTCAGGGTCTGGGGTGCGCACGTGCACCGGCAACCCATGTTTGGACACAGCAGGATTCAATCAGCGGGTCTGGTGCACCCGATGTCTGCCGGGACCTACCAATCATTCCCGAGGCAGACAGAATGCCGGTCTGATTATGTAAACAAGGCAGATCACTGTTCTGTGACAGGAGAAGATAGAGATTTTGTGTTTCTGCTAAGCAGGAACACAGATCTCAGTTTTCTTACAGTTAAAACATTCCCCACACAGCTAGAAAGCACTCCCTAGGGACACATTTAACCCTTTTAACCCCTTCTCTGCCAGTGTCATTAGAACAATGACGGTGCATATTTTTTACTACTGATCACTGTATTACTGTCACTGGTCCCCCAAAAAAAGTGTCACCTAGTGTCTGATTTGTCCGCCGCAATGTCACCATCCCGCTATAAAGTTGCTGATCACCGCCATTAATAGTAAAAATTCAATAAAAATTCAATAAAAATACCCCATAGTTTGAAGACACCATAACTTTTGCGCAAACCAATCAATATACACTTATTGAGATTTTTTTTTACCAAAAATATGTAGCAGAATACATATTGGCCTAAATTGATGAAGAAAAAGGGATTTTATTATAACTTACCCTAAAATCCTTTTCTCTGAGTTCACTGACAGATGCAGCCTTCTTATGACACGTGGGCTATGCTCATATCACTAGTAGAAGACTAGGCAAAAATAAAACAAAAGCATAGGTTGGACCCTCCCAGGGGGCCATCCTCACCTTAACATATAATCCCCCTGCTCTGCATAGCACATCAGTTCGTAACAAGCCGTACAAACTCAACACAGAGGGGTGGGTGCTGCGTCTGTCAGTGAACTCAGAGAAAAGGATTTTACGGTAAGTTATAATAAAATCCCTTTTACTCTTCCGTTCACTGACAGACGCAGCCTTCTTATGACACGTGGGGACGTCCCAAAGCTGTGCCAATCAAGAGGGGTGGGCAAACTATAACAACTGTACCCAACAGAAAAAGCCCTCTCAGGCGGCGCTAATCGTGCCAACACTGCAGCTTGTAATACTTTGCAGCCAAAAGCAGCATCCGAAGATGCTGAAACATCAATTTTGTAAAACTTAGTAAACGTGTGCACTGAGGCCCAATAGCCGCTTTGCACACCTGAGACACCGAGGCCTGGTGTCTAAACTCCCAGGAAGTACTAACTGCCCTGGTGGAATGAGCCGTGACTGGAAACAGGGGAACCTTGCCCCGAATCTCATATGCATGAGTCACGGTCTTCCTTATCCAACGAGAAATGGTAGCTGACGAGGCCGCCATGCCTTTGCGCGACCCTTCCGTCAGCACAAATAAAGAATCAGACTTCCGAAAATAAGCTGTAAAAAACAAATACACCCGCAAAGCCCTCACCACATCCAAAGAATGCAGTTCAACTTCTTTGGGATGTGACGGGTGCGGGCACAATGAGGGAAGAACAATATCCTCATTTAAATTAAAAGAAGAAACCACCTTCGGAAGAAACGAAGGGGAAGGTCGCAAAACCGCCTTGTCCTTATGAAGGACCAAGTAAGGTGACTTGCAGGATAACGCTGCTAACTCAGACACCCGCCTAGCGGATGTGACAGCCACCAGAAAAGCCACTTTCTGTGACAACAGTTGCAAGGTAATGTCCCTAATTTTTTCATATGGTGGTTTCTGCAGCACAGAAAGCACCAGATTCAAATCCCACGGTGCCAGAGGCAACCGTATCCGAGGAGCCACATGATGTACCCCCTGTACAAATGTACCGATCAATGAATGAGATGCCAAGGGCCGTTGAGAAAACCACCAGGGCCGAAATCTGACCCTTAAGCGTACTTAACGCCAGGCTTTTGTCCAGTCCTTGCTGCAAAAAAAGTCAGTACTCTGGACACTATATAAGAGCGGGGGTTCCAACCCCCTGCCTCGCACCAGGTAATATAGGCCTTCCAGGTCCTATGATAAATCTTACGTGAGGTACCTTTACGTGCTTCAATCATAGTATGGATCACGGAGTCTGAGACACTCCTATCCCTCAACACCTGGGACTTAATAGCCAAGCCGTCAAAGCCAGCGAGGGTAAAGCAGGGTGCAAGATGGGCCCCTGAGACAGTAGGTCTTCGCGAAGTGGAAGACACCACGGAACATCTGTCACCATCCGTACTACGTCGGCGTACCAAGGATGCTGAGGCCAATGCGGGGCTACCAGGATTGTCGGGATTCCCTCTGCTTCTATCCTGCGCAGAACCCGTGGTAGAAGCTTTAGAGGAGGATAGATGTACAGTAGCTGATACCGACCCCAGGGCGCTACCAGTGCGTCCGAGGCGACCGCCAACGGATCTTTTGTTCTGCACACAAAGGTCTGTACCTTGTGATTGAACCTGGAGGCCATGAGGTCCATCTCTGGCGTGCCCCACTTGAGGCAAATCTGGCGGAACACTTCTGGATGTAGGGACCATTCCCCCTGATCCAGAGTCCGGCGGCTGAGAAAGTCCGCCTGCCAGTTTTCCACGCCTGGGATGTAGATTGCAGAGAGAGCTGGCACGTGAAGTTCTGCCCACTGAAGGATCAGAGCCACCTCCATGGCTGCTGCCGAGCTTCTTGTTCCGCCCTGATGGTCCACATATGCCACAGCTGTGGCATTGTCCTACTGAACCCGGACAGGGAGGCCTCGCAGCCTTTCTGATCAACGAGACAGACAAAGTCTGATCGCTCTCAGTTCCAGTACATTTATTGGAAGACAAGCTTCCTGCACTGACCAACGACCCTGGGCAGAGAACTGACCCAGGACCCCTCCCCAGCCCGATAGGCTGGCCTTCCGTCGTTCCTATCAACCAATTTAGGGGGAGAAAACATTTTCCCAACTTTAGGGCCGGAGCCGAATCCACCAAATCAAGGATCCTCAGGACTGATGATCCAACCTGATCAGTCAGTCTAGGGATAGGGGGGATTTGTCCCATTGCGACATAATCGCCTTCTGCAAGAGCCGAGTGTGACTCTGGGCGTAAGGTATTGCTTCGAAAGTCGACACCATGAGCCCCAACACTCGCATACAGAACCGTAAGGAGGACCACTGGCGTGATAACAGGGTTCGCACTGCTGCCTGAAGTGTCGGGAGCTTGTTTGGTGGTAAAAGCAACCTTGCCTGCACCGTGTCCGGAATCAGATCCAGGTATTCCAGCCAGCAGGATGGAGTCAACGATGATTTCTGCAGGCTGATCAGCCAACTAAACTCTTAACGTGGACACCGTGATTGTCACGTTCTGCTCCAGAGCCACAGCAGACTCTGCTCTAAGGAGTAAATCGTTGAGGTATGCTTCAACCGCGATACCTCCCTGTCTCAGCAGCGCCAGCACCTTGGTGAACACTCAGGGAGATGAAGCCGGCCCGAAGGGAAGTGCCACAAACTGGTAATGCAGATCTCCCACTGCGAAGCGTAGAAAGCGCTGGTGACTGTGACAAACTAGAACGTGGAGATACGCGTCCCTGATATCCAGGGATGCCATGAATTGCCCTTGGTGCAGGGCGGCCATGACCGAGCAGATGGACTCCATCCTGAATCTCTTCGTCTTTACGAAGCGGTTTAATGCCTCCAGGTCCAGAACTGGCCTGACACCGCCCTTTTTGGGCACCACAAAGAGGTTTGAGTAAAACCCGTGAAATCTTTCCACCATGGGTACCGGTACAATCACCCCCTGTTCAGTAAGCACCCGAACAGCGCCTAGAAGCGCCTCCCGACGCCCCTGAGGGAGTATCAAGTTTGAAGGGAAGAACCTTTCTGGAGGCAGAGAGATGAATTCTATCCTGTACCCGGAGGGCACCACCTCCAGTACCCACCGATCGGTGATGCGGGCAGTCCATCTGTCTGCGAACCCCAGCAACCGGCCCCCCAACCGTGAGTCGGGCGGGGGCAACCCATCATGCGGAGGTTGATTTATCCTTTGCTTTTTTGGCCTTATGCTGCCAGGGCCTTTTACTGGGCCCAGCGGAAGCCTTACCGGACTTGAAGCCCTTACCCGCTGAGCCGTGTGCCCGAAAAAACTTCTTCTGACCTGAAGAAACAGGGCCCTGCCTACGGTGAAAATCCTGCCTCTTTGGCTCTGGAAGGAAAGTACTCTTCCCTCCCGTGAAATCCTTAATGATTTCATCCAACTGTGGGCCAAACAGAGGCCCTCCCTGAAAGGAAAGATCTGCAAGAGCTTTCTTTGAAGCCTGGTCGCCCGACCAAGAGCGGAGCCACAGCACCCACCTGATAACAATTGCAAAAACAGACATTTTGACAATATGGGAAGAAGGTCCAAAGCAGCATGGCGTATATAGTGGAGACCCTCTTCCAAATGTTGTGCCCGCTGCACCTCAGCCTGTGCACACTCACAAGTTAAACCAGTGGGCAGTGTGGCAGAGTTCTCGTGAAGAGATTGTGCCGCCATTGCAGCCTCTAGAGCCGGCCGCATGGCTGACCCAGCCAACAAGAACAGTGCTTTAGACACTGCCTCCGTGCGGTGATCGGCCGCCTTCTTAAAAGACGGAGACCCCTCCAAGGGAATGGTCGTTGCCTTATTCAGACGGGCCACTGGGGGGTCCACCGTTGGGAAAGCCCATCTCTTAGTAAAGCTATCCTCAAAGGGGTAACGGACAGCAAAGCTTTTAGGAAAAGCAAAGGAATTTGGTGGCCGCAGCCATTCCTTGAACACCGCCTGTTCAAACACCTGATCATAAGGGTAAGCCCTAGGGGACCTAGGGGGTTTAAGTGATCCACAAATATATGTGGACTCATGCAACTCCTCTGCTTGGTCAAGCCACATGGAGTCGCGGATATCAGTGATCAGAGCGGCCACTTTATCCCACAAAAAAGGAGCCTCCTGATCACCTTCGCCTTCTGAGGGCAGTTCACCCTCTAATAGGTCCACAGGTGTGACCACTGAGGTGCTTTCTGGATCTGAATCCTCCCCTGAGGAATGGGGGGTGGGCTTTTTTTGGGGCCCCCCGGAACCGGGTCCCCCTGCCCGGGGAAAGAACTCCCCAAATACCGCCCTCAGCTGTTCCAAGGACCCCAAGGTTCCCGGGGTGGATTGTTGATCCTCAGGTATACCTGCCATAGCCTTGCCGGCCTCTGACATCCCAGCCTTCCGGCACCCCCACTGTGTGACCACCACCTCTACCCCACCAATCAGCCAGGGAGACCCGGTAGGATTGCACCCACAGCTACCAGCACCCAGGGAGAGCCAGCTATACTTGCTGTTTTAAATGCCTCAGCACTGTGACCGGAATGAGCAATGCCCAAAAATCCACTGCACTTCAAGAGCCTGCACCACCGAGAGTCAGCCACATTGTCCAAGTGAAAACCGGAAGTACTACTTCCGTTTTTATCACTTCCTGTAATACCAAAAACGACCACTGGGGGCCGCCAGAGGACAGGCTGAAAACCGCATGGGTTATCAAACAATGGATGCTGCCATTAACACAAGCAGAGCTTATAGAAAAATGTCGCCGTCGGCTGACGAACGAACGGTGATCCACACCGAAGGTGGCAAACCGCTTAATGCAGTGCTCCGAATGGTCAGTTCAAGGTGCGGTACTGTGGAGGGGGTGGGGGGAGTGGGGGGGAACGGGAGATAATCCTCAAAGGGGTACCACACCACCCAGTGTATCCCCACTAAACGGACCCCCACAGGCCGTCTACCACAGAAGCTGCCCAGGTGCTCACTCGCCGCGGACGGAAGAGGGGTCCACTCACCAATCCGACAGGCGCAGCGGGTAGCCACCCGGAGCAGACTTACCTTCCCATAGGGAGGCATGCTGCTGTCCAGGCCCCTGGACAGGAATAAAACCAGTCACTGGGCTCTAGTGGGTTTTAGCCACTGGCCGCCCGCACGGAACGGGCGCTACGCGGTGGGCCCCCGCAAAGGGTAGCTCGCATAGTGTCGGCCGGACTGGGGAATGTTTTTGGATTCTAGATATCCTCTATACCCCCATCCGGCTTCTTGATAGCAGTCTTCATCAGAAAAAATCTTCCCATAGGGAACCAGGTCTACTCCTTGCACTAGGCAATTTAAAACTGATGTGCTATGCAGAGCAGGGGAATTATATGCTAAGGTGAGGACGGCCCCCTGGGAGGCGCCAACCTATGCTTTTGTTTTATTTTTGCCTAGTCTACTCCTAGTGATATGAGCATAAACCCACGTGTCATTAGAAGGCTGCGTCTGTCAGTGAACAGAAGAGTAATTATGCTTATAGTGTAAAATTGAAATACCTCCTCCACCCTTAGCCTGGAAATATTATATATAGAAAATACCAATAGCAATGTTTCATATTTACCAGACAAAAAAAAAAATAATAATAATTTTTGCACACACCATAAAATCTTTTTCTATGAGTTCATTGAAGGACACAGCTTCACTTCTTCCCCCGTTTCCAGTCACGGCTCATTTCACCAGGGCAGTTAGTACTTCCTGGGCGTTTAGACACCAGGCCTCGGTGTCTCAGGTGTGCAAAGCGGCTACTTGGGCCTCAGTGCACACGTTTACTAAGTTTTACAAAATTAATGTTTCAGCATCTTCGGATGCTGCTTTTGGCCGCAAAGTATTACAACTGGCAGTGTAGGCGCGATTAGCGCTGCCTGAGAGGGCTTTTTCTGTTGGGTACAGTTGTTATAGTTTGCCGACCCCTCTTGATTGGCACAGCTTTGGGATGTCCCCACGTGTCATAAGAAGGCTGCGTCTGTCAGTGAACGGAAGAATAATTTGATTTTTTACATTTTTTTTTTTTATTGGGTATGTTCTATAGCAGAAAGTAAAAAGTATTGTTTTTTTCAGAATTGTCGCTCTTTTTTCATTTATATAATAAAAACCGTAGAGGTGATCAAATACCACCAAAAGAAAGCTCTATTTGTGGTGAAAAAAGGACACACATTTTTATTTAAGTACAGCATTGCACAACCACGCAATTGTAAGTTAAAATAACGCAGTGCCGTGTCGCAAAAAATGGCTTGGCTATGAAGGGGGTAAAACCTTCCAAGGCAGAAGTGATTAAGGAGCGGGGCCGAGAAGCTGACCATGGCGTCCTTGACAACTAATGAGTCATCAGCTGTAAATGGGTTTCCCTACTAAAAAACAACAGCTTTCTTTTGGTGGTATTTGATCACCACTGGGTTTGTTATTTTTTTGCGCTATAAATGAAAGAAGACCGAAAAGTTTGGTTAAAAATAAAAAATAAAAAAATAATCACAATAAGTGTATATTAATCAGTTTGCATGAAAGTTATAGGGGTTGATTTACTAAAGCTGGAGTGCAAAAACTGGTGCAGCTTTGCATGCTAGCTAATCGGCTTCTAACCTCAGCTTTTTCAATCAAGCTTTGATAATAAAACCTTGAAGCTGATTGGTTTCTGTGTGGAGCTGCACCAAATTTTGCACTTTCTAGCTTTAGTAAATCAACCCTATAGTGTCTACAATACATAGTGAAATCGTTTTTTTTTATACTAGTAATGATAAAAATCAGCTATAGCGGGACTGTGATAGTGTGGCGGACAGACTGACACTAACTGACACTTTGCGGGCACTGACTAACTGACATCTCCATTGCCACAAATACAGTGATCGGTGCTAATAATATGCACTGCCATTGTACTAATGACACTGGGTAGAAAGGGGTTCAAATCTGGGGCAATCAAAGGGTTAACTATGCACCTAGCAAGTGTTATCGTGTTAACTGTGTGCTGCTTTTACTAAGTAATGTGACAGTTTTTATTTCCCGCTTTGCAGGGTGACAAAAACTGCCACATCTCCGCTGTCAGTAGAGAGATCTATGTTGTTTACCAACACAGATTGCTCTCCTGCTCCAACGATATTTGGGTCCCAGCCATAAATAATTGTCCGGGACTGGCATCTAAGGGAGCCAGTGAGAGCGCAGATGGCTGGGCTGGCGAGAGCAGAAGCCCCCTTCCCGGAAATAAACAATCATATATATTTACGTGATTCTGCACTGTAGTAGTTATACTACAGTGTGCAGTTAGCAAGCAGTTAAACCTAACATTAAAAATGTCCCCTTCCCCTCCTAACACCAATGCTGACTAGTCTGTGTAAAAATGATGCAAATACCTAGTTTTTGTCTGGTTCAGTCACATGTTCTCCCCTCTGTCATTTAGCTGTAGGGAAGAAGGGAGAGTGCTGACAATGGATGTTCCAAAAGAACCTATGGGTGATATTACTGCTCCAAGTTTCAACAACCATTGTTGAGCACTCTCTCCTCTCCCCTGCAGCAAACAAACAATGCATTTTATGTTATAATTTTCTTGCCAAGGGCTATACAAAAAAAGTGAGACCATCATTGTACTTCTAGTTGTCTGCCAAGTCCTTATTTAAATATATAATTTTTCTCATCTCTAAATTAGGTTGTTGGTTATACTCTGCAAATGTGCTTATCCTTATCCTGTCACCAGTAAACAATAGGGGAATTAATTAATAAAAAAAAAAACGTTAGTTAGAAAATAAAGTCCTGATAAATGACTTCACACTGGCACCTTTTGCAGGTATAGCTATGTATAACATTAAAAATAAGTGCCTACACTGTTTAAAATCCAGTTATCCCTGCCTCACCCTGCTCTGCACATGCTCAGTTGCTCTCTATTCTTGGCACTGTGCCTTAAATCAGAGCCACTAGAAGCTGATCAGCTGACAGCTTTAAAATTTACTGTTGCTGAAGGATGAAGTAAGAAACAAGGATGATGCAGACTGTGCCAAGGGAACAAAGATGGAGAAAAGAAAAGCAGGAAAGGTGACAGAGAAAACTTTGTTGCCAGGGAGACACAAAAGAGTTAAACTGACAAGGAGAGATTCTTATCTTCTCTCTCTGCTAGTCTCACCATTTTACCTCATAGGCAGCCTCTGAATTCCAGCATTGTAAAGCTTCTGCTCTGAGATTCAACAAAATGGCAGCCTCCAAAAAGAAGAAAGAGGAGGAATTCTAGAGGCAATTCACAGCATACACTATTTTTTGTAGAATAATTATTAATGTGGAATGTATACTCTAGAACATTGTTTCCAAACTGTTATGGGTAAAGTTCTATTTTAAGCTGGTCATAAATGGATAGAAATTTGGCTGGTTGCGCAGGAACCGGCTAAATTTTGATCCATGCATGTTGGTTCCTCCAAGGCATAAAGGGCAAGCTCAGGCCATGTGGCCAATTTGGAGACCCAGAAGTTGAATGGGGCATACCCATCAGTCAGTACGTGTAGGCGTGTGCACACATACTGTTCCACCATATTTCTGAAATGCTGCCTCCTGCTAAGACGTTGCTTATCAGCTGGTGGTGCTGTTTGTTGTGGCGAGCTGTTGACAAAGCTTTTCCACATTTCGGCCATGCTAACCCTGCCTTCTGATGTACTGACGGTGCCACAGCTGCATTGGCGACCTCTTCCTCCTCCTCTGCCTTCGCCTTGTGCTTCCACTGAGCCCCCGGTGTCATTTGGGAATGCCCTCAGAAGCGTGTCTACCAGTGTGCGCTGGTAGTCGCGCATCTTCTGATCATGCTCCAGTGAGGGAATTAAGGACGGCACATTGTCCTTGTAATGGGGATCCAGCAGGGTGGCCTCCCAGTAATCAGCACAAGTTACAATGTGGGCAACTCGGCTGTCGTTGCGCAGGCACTGCAACATGCAGTCACTCATGTGTGACAGGCTGCCCAGAGGCAAAGACAAGCTGTTCTCTGTGGGAGATGTATCATCTGTGTCCTCCGTATCCCCCCAGCCACGCTCCAGTGATGCCCGCGAGCTGCGTTAGGTGCCACCCTGCTGTGAACACGGTTCTTCTTCCTCCTCCTCCTCATCCTCGTCCTCCAGAACTGTGCCCTGGCTTGAAAATTTTTTATCTGGCCTATCATGGTGTAGGAACCCCCCCTCCGAGCCACTTGTGAATGACTGGCCTGATAACCGTGGAAATCACTCCTCTTCCTCCTCCTCTTCCTCCCGTGCCACATCATCTTCCATCATCGCCCAAAGTGTTTTTTCAAGGAGACATAGAAGTGGGATAGAAACGCTGAGAACAGCGTCATCGGCACTGGCCATGTTGGTGGAGTACTCAAAACACCACAATATGGTAAACAGGTCTCGCATGGAGGCCCACTCATTGGTGGTGAAGTGGTGCTGTTCCGCAGAGCGACTGACCCCTGCATGCTGCAGCTGAAACTCCAATATTGCCTGCTGCTGCTCTCACAGTCTCTCCAGCATGTGCAAGGTGGAGTTCCACCTTGTGGGCATGTTGCATAGGAGGCAGTGAGCGGGAAGGCCAAAGTTCCGCTGCAGCTAGGACAGACGAGCAGCAACAGCAGGGTGAGAATGCCGAAAGCTTGCACAGATGGCCCGCACTTTCTGCGGCAGCTCTGACATATCCAGGTAGTTTTTTTAGAAATGTCTGCACCACCAAATTCAGCACATGCGCCAGGCAAGGGATGTGTGTCAAACTGGCTAGGCCCAGAGCTGCTATGAGATTTCGCACACCACCAGGCCGGGCTTGAGGCTCAGTGGCAACAACTACTCATTGGTCTGTTGTTCAATGCCCATCCACAGCTCCTGCACAGTGTGGGGTTTATCCCCCAAACACATCAGTTTTAAAACAGCCTGCTGTCGTTTCCCCCTGGATGTGCTGAAGTTGGTGGTGAAGCTGTTACGTTGACCAGATGAGGAGGTGGTAGAGGAGGAGGAAGTGGAGTAGGAGGAGGAGGCAACAGGAGGCAAAGAGAAATGCCCTGCAACCCCTCGGTGGTGGAAGAACATGCGCCAAATGGCTATCTGCCTCAGGCCCACCCGCCACTACATTTGCCTGTATGTAGATGCCTGGTCATGCAGGTTGTGCTCAGGTTTAGAACATTTATGCCTCGCTTCAGACTCTGATTGCACAGCGTGCAAGCCACTCCTGTCTTGTCTTCAGCACATTGTCTGAAGAACTGCCATGCAAGGGGACTCCTTTGAGCTGCCTTTGGTGTGCTAGGTCCCTGGGTGCGGTGGGTAGTAGCAGGCATACTGTCTAGGGGACGGTCGCTCCACTTTTGCAACCTGCTTCCTCTTTTGCTGTGCTGGTGCCTCTGTGTGGCCACCAGCTCTTCCTCCAAACTGCACACGTCACTCACATGACCTTCATTCCATGTGGGGTCTAGGATCTCATCATCCTCCACATCATCTTCCACCCACTCTTCACCACTGCCCTCCTTTTCAGTCTGCACACTGTAGAAAGCTGCAGCAGTTGGCACCTGTGTTTCGTCATCATTAGAGATGTGCTGCGGTTGTGTTTCCATGTCCTCATCCTGAAAAAGAAGTGGTTGGGCATCGGTGCACTCAATGTCTTCCACTTCTGGGGCAGGGCTATGTGGATGGCTCACGGAAAGCACACCAGCAGAGTCATCAAAAGCATAAGAGACTGTTGCATGACTTGGGGCTCAGACTGCTTGACTGATTTACAAGGGCCTGAGGTGAAAGACAGATGGCCATGGGGTTCAGGTGCCAACTCTGAGCTTTCAGCAAGGGACTTGGTGGGAGACAATGTGAAGGAACTGGAGGCATTGTCAGCCACCCAATCTACTATCGCCTGTACTTGTTCTGGCCTCACCATTCGTTGAGCGGCATTCGGGCCTACCATATAACATTGAAGGTTCTGTCGGCTACTGGCCCCTGAGGAAGGTGTTTCACTTGTGCTTGTAGCTGGCACAGATCGACCACGTCCTCTCCTTCCAACAGAAGCTTCACCAACACCACCAACACCAGCAACACCACGACCATGACCCTTATTTGATGCTCTCCTCATTCTGGAAGCAAATGTACTATTTAGCACAAATTTATATTATTTTTTAAACTGGCAATGTATACACACTTTAATTTTGTGTAAGAAATGCACAGCAAGGTGCAAATGTACTATGTAGCACTATTTATTATTCTTTTTTTTAAACCAGCAATGTAGACACATTTTTTATTTTTGAGCAAGAAATGCACCGCTGGCCGCAAATGTAGTATTTTGCCCAAAA
>BLSH010202142.1:381284-392244 GCA_018402905.1 Glandirana rugosa
GGTAGAAGTTTTGACTTTGAAAACTAAATTGTGTTACAACTGACATACGTCACCGTCTATTTTTCACTATTTTTCCTAAAGAAACTGATTCCGACCCAAGTGTGGTAACGTTTAACCTACACCGAATGTAGTGTAGGTTAAGCGTCTTGTAAAACTTTTAGACAACGAAAGTTACCCAGACCAAGTGTCCGTCGCGTCACGCTTAACGTCCGTGTATTAGAAGTTACCCTTGCGTAGACTAAACGTCCACACAAGACAACGTTTGCCCTGCAATGATAAAAATGATTAATTCAACAGTTCCTCTCCATTGTAGCTGTGGATCAGCTGACTTGGGAAAGGAGGGGGGGTGTAGTGAGGAGGGGAGAAAATTCCTGTTTGCAACAGAACACACCTGCAAATCAGATGCGTTCCCATTGAAGATTATGTGCCTGCAATTCGCACTGCGCTGCCTGTGAACCAGACCCATTGAAAGCAACAGATTTTCAAAATGTTCTGCGAATTGGATGTGATGTAAGCCACATCCAATTTGCAATGGTGTGAACCCAGCCTTAGTCAAAGAAATCCTTTTTATCACTTTTTATCTGCCACTGCATACAGTCAACATTGTGTTAAATCAAAAGTTTCAGTTTTGAAGATGGGCAAAGATGTGTTGCAGCACTAAGGTCCTAGGAGAAAGCCCTACAATATTTTTTCATTTCTTTACCTATACACAGTTGTGCTCATAAGTTTACATACCCTGACAGAATTTAAGAGTTCTTTTTCAGAGAATATGAATGAGAACACAAAAACTTTTCTTTCATTCATGGTTAGTGTTTGGCTGTAGCCATTTGTTTTAATTAACTATGTTTACTATTTTTGTATCATAATGACAACAGAAACTACCCAAATGACCCTGATCAAAAGTTTACATACCCCAGTTTCTAATACCGTGTATTGCCCCCTTTAACATCAATGACATCTTGAAGTCTTTTGTGGTATTTGTGAATGAGGCTCTTTATCTTTTCAGATGGAAAAGCTGCCCATTCCTCTTGGCAAAAAGCCTGCAGTTCCTGGAAATTCTTGGGCTGTCTTGCATGAACTGCACATTTGAGATCTCCACAGAGTGGCTCAATGATATTGGAGGTCAGGAGACTGAGATGGCCACTCCAGAACCTTTCACTTTATTCTGCTGTAGTCAAAGACAGATCGACTTGGCCTTGTGTTTTGGATCATTTGCATGTTGGAATGTCCAAGTATGTCCCATGTGCATCTTCCTGGCTGATGAACGCAAATGTTCTTCCAGTATTTTTTGATAACATACTTGCCATCAATTTTTACCAAATTTCCTGTGCCTTTGTAGCTCACACATCCCCAAAACATCAACGATCTACCTCCGTGTTTCAGAGGCCTTGTTGACTCCTCTCCAAATGTAGGGTTTATGGTTGTGGCCAAAAAGCTCAATTTTGGTCTCATCACTCCAAATTACTTTGTGCCACATGGTTCGAGGCTTGTCTCTGTGCTGTTTGGTGTATTGTAAGTGGAATACTTTGCGGCATTTGCATAGTAATGGCTTTCTTCTGGCGACTTGTCCACGTAGCCCGTCTTTCTTCAAGTGCCTCCTTATTGTGCATCTTGAAACAGCGACACCACATGCTTTCAGAGAGTCCTGAAGTAATTTGGGGTTTTTCTTTGCTTCCCAAACAATTTTCCTGGCAGTTGTGGCTGAAATTTTTATTTTCAAAGTTTTTCAAATAAAAATTATACAGTGAATACAATCTTGTAATCAGCAAATTGCTAAAATATAACATAACAGAAAGATGTGAGAAAACCTGTGAGGCCTGTCTCACTTTCCCATGTACCGACTTTATATGCTAGATTTGAGAGCCTTACCACATTGAACTGTGTAGCAGTCCCCACATCATCCTAAAAGGAGAGTGGTGGTAGCATCTCTTACAACCCTGTGTTACGAGTCATCAGGACAGTCTGGGCTGAATAGAATGATAGGGGGACAGAAGGTGACCCGCTGCTGGGTCTACAGAGGTCTGAAGACCTCTCACTCACCACCCCCATGGGATCTATGGATAAGTGGAGTTTTCCAGGAGCCTCGCCCGAGTTAGGTAGGATGCCCTGTGACCACCCCATCAATGGCATGGTCCTGTCTATATATTTAGTTGTTATCCTTATACTGTTGCCTGTACTGTCTAGGCTCTCTGTCGGCTTGGTTCTTGAGCACTCTGAGGTGGATGATACCACTGACAAATAGAACCACGACATGGGTGAGGAAAATGAAATTAAAAAAAAAAAAAAGGAAGAAAGAGGAGGAGGAACAGGAAAGAAAGGGAAGAGAGTCGGAGAGTAAATTAACCAGTGCTATTCTAGAGGCTTACTGGGAAGCACGGAAATAAGGAAATATTATTGAGAGCCGCCCAGGGTTCCCATATGGCTTCAAATTTTGCTATTTTGTCTCGGAGCTTAGCTTGTGACTGAAATTTTAGGTTTCAACAGAACCCCTCATTTTCCACTTCTTTATTAAAGTTTGAACACTGCTGATTGGTATTCTCAATTCTTTGGATATCTTTTTATATCCCTTTTCTGTTTTATACAGTTCAACTACCTTTTCCTGTAGATCCTTTTACAATTCTTTAATGTTAAACGGAAGGCTTGGGACTTTGAATGAGACGTGGGTCACACATCTCCATCCTTGGCACTGGTAATAAAAGAGGAGGTTTGGGACTTTGAGTGAGGTGGGCTTGCGAGATCAAAAGGATCAGACAAGTTTAAGCAGATAATATATATTTATTTATGGCGTATATATACACACACACTCATATGGTATATGCCCAAAAGGTAGTGGGCTAGCATGTGTAAATCGCATAGGAAATAGTCAAGATATATAAACAATGTCAAAACCATATGGGGATGCAATCCAATGGTGCCGATATAAAACAAGCATATCAATTTCATAGTCTCTGATCGCTGGTAAAAAAATTACTTTTATAAAAAAGGATCAATAGAGTGATGGAAATGGAGGAGCTGATAGCCACTTCCCTCGATAATTCGGACAAATTCATAAAGACCTGGTCATGTTGGATCCACTTTCAGACAACCAACAACTACCGCACAATCTACCCCTAAACCCCCTTGAATACTTCCAGTACTCCCGAAATAGCTAGTAGGTAACTGACTGTCAGACATGCTAGACCCCCAGGCCGTACTGCAGGAAATCCCAATTTCCTTTCCCCCATCCCCTGCATAAGCTCCCTGCCTCCTCCCCACCCCCCCCCCCCCCATTTTCCTTTTTCTCTTCTCCCTTCTGGGCTTTCCATACACGTTCATCTGAGAAGCAAAATATGTTGAGCTCACAATAGGAACATTGTAACATTGCAAGCTAACGAACGCTGAAACAATATCTAATTGTGCATGAACCCATGTTATGCCTTGTGATTGTTTCAGTGCGAGATTCCTGCATTGTTTACGACTGAACATTTCTATACAATGTCTTACTTGACTAATAAAGTTTTACAGAAACAAAAAAAAGGAAGAAAAAGGAGATTGGTGCATATCGTGGGCCTGATGCGTTTCGTGTGGATGCACACTCTTCAGGGGCAATGCACCAAGATCTACAAAAGATATATACATATAGAAGACAGTACAGGGTGGGCCATTTATATGGATACACCTTAATAAAATGGGAATGGTTGGTGATATTAACTTCCTGTTTGTGGCACATTAGTATATGTGAGGGGGGAAACGTTTCAAGATGGGTGGTGACCGTGGTGGCCATTTTGAAGTCGGCCATTTTGAATCCAACTTTTGTTTTTTCAATAGGAAGAGGGTCATGTGACACATCAACCTTATTGGGAATTTCACAAGAAAAACAATGGTGTGCTTGGTTTTAACGTAACTTTATTCTTTCATGAGTTATTTACAAGTTTCTCTTTGTTTACAGCCATTGACATGTCGCCAAGGTTAACACATGCGGAGCTGATAGAAATTGTGTTGATGTCTGGTGAACACAGTAACCGGGTCATTGCAGCAGATTTCAATGCAAGACAGCCTACAAGACCACCCATCTCCCATGCTACAGTTAGCAAACTGCTTGCTAAGTTTCGTGAAACCGGTTCAGTGTTGGATTTGCCAAAATGTGGACGCATGAAATCTGTCACTAATGAAGAAACATCAGTGGCTGTCCTAGCTTCATTCAGCAAGAGCCCATAGCGTAGCACTCGCCGTATGTCACTAAAGAGTGGCATTAGTCGAACATCCCTTTGGCGGATATTAGGTACTCACAAATGGCACCCTTACAAACTCCAGCTACTGCAGCATCTCAACGAGGATGACCCAGATTGGCGCACTGAATTTGCAGAATGTGCAAAACAAAAATTGGAACAGGACCCTCAGTTTACGCAGAAGATTTTGTTCAGTGATGAGGCAAACTTTTATGTGAATGGTGAAGTTAACAAACAAAACCACCGCTATTGGTCTGACACTAACCCACATTGGATAGATCCCTCCAAGACTGTTGGAACCAAAAAATTGATGGTATGGTGTGGTATATGGGGTACAAAGATAGAGGGGCCATTCTTCATCAATGGAAACCTCAAGGCCACTGGATATGCGAAATTGCTACATGATGATGTGTTTCCCTCTTTAGCCACTGAAGCTGGCACGTTCCCTGAGTTTTTCCAGCAAGATGGTGCACCACCACATTATGGGTGTCAGGTCCTAGCATTCGTAGATGAACAGTTTCCTGGAAAGTGGATTGGTCTTCGTGGGCCAGTTGAATGGCCCCCAAGGTCTCCCGATCTGACCCCCTTAGACTTTTATCTTTGGGGTCATCTGAAGGCAATTGTCTATGCTGTGAAGATACGAGATGTGCAGCACCTGAAACTACTGATACTGGAAGCCTGTGCTAGCATTTCTCCTGCGGTGTTGCTATCAGTGTGCGAACAGTGGGAGAAGAGGGTTGCATTGACAATCCAACACAATGGGCAGCACATTGAACACATTTTATAAGTGGTCAGAAACTTGTAAATAACTCATGAAAGAATAAAGTTACGTTAAAACCAAAGCACACCATTGTTTTTCTTGTGAAACTACCAATAAGTTTGATGTGTCACATGACCCACTTCCTATTGAAAAAACAAAAGTTGGATTCAAAATGGCCGACTTCAAAATGGCCGCCATGGTCACCACCCATCTTGAAAAGTTTCCCCCCTCACATATACTAATGTGCCACAAACAGGAAGTTAATATCACCAACCATTGCCATTTTATTAAGGTGTATCCTTATAAATGGCCCATCCTGTATATCAGTGCAGATGCATGGGACATAATAAATAAAATTAAATCAAAAGGAGGGAAAATAACCACTCCTTGTCACAAAAAATATATGTATCTACTTACATGCCAGTGGAGAGCATGTCATATGAGACCCAGGGGCGCCGACTGCCCAATGCGCCCACCACCGGAACCCATCGCTTTGCCCAGTTTTGCATTTATTTGCTTTTGAATATTGTAGATTGATTTGTGATTCTAACAACCTATGTCACGATCATTTTTTTTACTAGCAATGGCAGCGATCTGCGATTTTTAGTGGGACTGCTATATTGTGGTGGACAGATTGGACACTTTTACACATTTGGGACCATTGACATTTATACTGCGATCAGTGCTATAAATAGCCACTGATTACTGTGTAAATGTCACTGGTAGGGAAGGGGTTAACACTAGGGGGTGATCAAAGGGTTAACTGTGTTCCCTGGGAAGTGTTTCTAACTGTATGGGGGCTGGGCTGACTGGGGTAAGAGAGAGATTGTTGTTCACAGGGACCAGACAATCTCTCTCAACTTCCCTTGCAGAACGGGAATCTGCTTGTTTACACATGCAGATCCCTGTTCTGTCACTGTGGGGGAGTGATCGTGGGTGGCCGGCAGACATTGAGTCTGCCCTACCCGCTGATTGCCTCCTCCGCTAACCAGTGAGTGGACGAGCATGCCTCTGGCGGTGCGCACGCACCCACAACACACGCTCCCACTGTACAGCTACACGTATTCACGCAGGAGAGCTGACCTCAAAACTACGGCAGCTGGTCGGCAAGTGGTTAATGAATAAATATATACATACTGTGACAGCAGGCCAATAAAAAAATCAACAATTGCTCAAAGACTTAAAGCTTATGTGTCCCAGATTCAGGTAAGCTGCTGAATATTTTCAGTTTTATTTTTTTAGATTGAGTAAGGGAGCTGAGGTTGTTGGGCTGGTAGATATATTTAAGTGTTTAGTGATATCTGTCTTTACTCATATATTTATATAAATTGACACACCTCCTTTATATACACTATATTGTAAAAAGTATTGGGGCGCCTACCTTTACACGCACATGAACTTTAATGGCATCCCAGTCTTAGTACGTAGGGTTCAATACTGAGTTGGCCCACCCTTTGCAACTATAACAGCTTTAACTCTTCTGGGAAGGCTGTCCACAAGGTTTAAGAGTGTGTCTATGGGAATGTTTGACCATTCTTCCAGAAGCACATTTGTGAGGTCAGGCACTGATTTTGGACGAGAAGGCCTGGTTTGCAGTTTCCACTCTAATTCATTCCAATGGTGTTTCTATCTGGTTAAAGTGTTACTAAACCCAGTAATATTAAAATAGTTTATCTGCCTCCCCACAGTGCCCACAGCTTATAAATCTTTTTACATTAAAATACTGTCACTAAATACCTTATGGGATGATCTGTAAATCGTGGTTTCCTGATAATCTGCACAGTTTGTCCATAGCTGTGTGTTCAAATAGGAGGAGTTTTCCACTACAGCCTGTATTCACGCCCACATGTGTGATTTCACCATCATGTGACCTGAACAGTTCAACTGAAATAGGAAATGTTCTATCCAGCACAAGAGACCAAACTGAGCATACACATTACCACCCTGGTGTGTATTATATGGACTTGCCCAGATTGATAGTGCAGGAGGGAAAAATGTATGGCATACAGGATAAAAAACAAAATGCAGAGGATTAACCCCTTAAGTTCCACAGTGAGTATAACAAGCATGCTATGCTGCATATACAGACTGATTTTACTGTTGTGGGTTTAGAAACACTTTAACCACTTCCCACCCGGCGTATAGACAAATGACTTCCGGGCGGGGGGTTCATTATCCTGACTGGATGTCTATTGACGTCCTCAGGATAATCCGCGATCGCGCGCCCCCAGGGGCGCACATCGCGGTGATCGGTGGTGCCGTGGGTCAATCTGACCCACCGCATTACCGACCGAGGTAAAAGGCTTCCATCCGAAGCCTTTTACCATGTGATCAGCCGTGACCAATCACGGCTGATCACTGTGTAAATAGGAAGAGCCGTTTATCTGCTTTTCCACTGCTCAGGTCTGCAGACCTGAGCAGCGAAGAGCCGATCGGCTGCTCGCCTGACACGGGGGGGCTGTGCTGAACGTTTATCAGTGCAGCCCCCCTCAGGATCACCCCACTGGACCACCAGGGTACCTACCCAGGACCACCAGGGAGCCCCCCCGGACATCACAAGGAGGCCGCCCAGGACCACCAGGGCAGGAACACGGAGGCCGCACAGGACCACCAGGGAGCCCCCACTAGACCACCAGGTAAGGGCAATATAGTGCACTGTAGGGATGGCACTGTGCCCATATATGATGTCTGCCAGTGCCATCCCTAACAGTGCTTGTTGCACCAGTGCCCACGACTGCCACCTATCAGTGACCACATGTGCCTCCTATCAGTGCCCACCTGTGCCACTTTAAAGTGCCCACCTGTGCCACCTAAAAGTGCCCACTTGTGCCCAGTGCCCCTTATCAGTGCCGCCTATGAGTGTCCATCAGTGCCGCATATCAGTGCCACGTATCAGTGCCCATCAGTGTTGCTTGTCAGTGCTGCATATGTGCCCCATCATCAGTGCAACCTTATCAGTGCCACCTCATCAGTGCCAATCTGCACTGCCTCCTCAGTGCCCATAAGTCTAGCCTCATCAGTGCCCATCAGTGTAGCCACATCAGTGCGCATCAGTGAAAGAGAAAATGTGCTTTATACAAAGTTTTTGTGACAAACAAAGAAAAATTATTTTTTTTTTCAAAATTTTCGGTCTTTTATTTTTTATAGCGCAAAAAATAAAAACTGCAGGGGTGATCAAATACCACCAAAAGAAAGCTCTATTTATGGGAACAAAATGATAAAAAGTTTGTTTGGGTACAGCCTCGCACGAGCGCACAATTCTCATTCAAATCGCAACAGCACTGAAAGCTGAAAATTGGTCTTGACGGGAAGTGTTCTAAGTGCCCGGTATTGAAGTGGTTAAGGTTAGGACTCTGGGCAAGCCAGTCAAGTTCTTCCACCCCAAACTCACTCATCCATGTCTTTATGGACCTTGCTTTGTGCACAGGTACGCAGTCATGTTGGAACAGGAAGCGGCCATTCCCAAACTGTTCTCAAAAAGTTGGGAGCATGAAATAGCCCAAAATGTCTTGGTATGCTGACACCTTAAGAGTTCCCTTCACTGGAACTAAGGAGCTAAGCCCAACCCCTGAAAAACTACCCCACACTATAATCCCCCCTCCAACTGATTTGGACCAGTGCACAAAGCAAGGTCCATAAAGACATGAATGAGCAAGTTTGGGGTGGAGAAACTTAATTGGCCTGCACAGAGTCCTGCCCTCAACCCGATGGAATACCTTTGGTATGAATTAGAGCAGAGACTGCGAGCCAGGCCTTCTCGTCCAACATCAGTGCCTGCCCTCACAAATATGCTTCTGGAAGAATGGTCAAACATTCCCATATACATACTCCTAAACCTTGTAGACAGCCTTCCCAGGAGAGTTGAAGCTTTTCTAGTTTCAAAGGGTGGGCCAATTCAATATTGAACCCTACATACTAAGACTGGGATGCCTTTAAAGTTCATGTGTGTGTAAAGTCAGTTGTCCCAAAACTTTTGACAATATAGTGTATATACTGATCAGCTTCTTTTGCACCACTCATCTAGGCAGGGATTCCACTAGACCACTGAAGGTATGCTGTGATATATGACACCAAGCTGTCAGTAGCAAAATCCTTTAACCACTTCAATACCAGGCACTTACCCCCATTCCCACCCAGACCAATTTTCAGCTTTCAGTACTGTCGCATTTTGAATGAAAATTGCACGGTCATGCTACTCGGTACCTAAACACATTTTTGTAATTTTGTTCCCACAAATAGAGCTTTCTTTTGGTGGTATTTGATCATCTCTGAGATTTTTATTTTTTGCACTACAAATAGCTTTTTGGAAGTCGGGAACTACCAACACTGGTTCCTGGCACAAAGTTTGCTTCAACAGGCAGAAAGCTGCTTCTGCACTCCACTGAACAACAGTCATGTTCTTTTCCTTGGGGAGATCGGTCAGAGGCACTGCTAGGCTAGCAAAGTTGGGGACAAACCTCCTATAATAGCCCACAATGCCAAGGAAGGAATGCACCTGTTTCTTTGTGAGTGAATGGGGCCATTTCTGGATGGCCTCGACCTTGTTTAGTTGGGGTTTAATTAGGCCCCTGCCTACAACATACTCCAGGTAGCGGGCCTCCTCCAACCCAACCGTGCTCTTTTCTGGGTTCATTATGAACCCCACCCTTCGGAGCGCATCCAAGACCTAGTGGATCCTTGGTAAGTGACTCTCCCTGTCCTGACTAGAGATTACAATGTCAGCAAGGTAGGCTCCTGAGAGTTCCTTATGAGGTCTCAGGATGAAGTTCATGGCCCTCTGGAAAATGGCTGGGGCTCCCCGTAACCCAAATGGCACACCCCTCTGGTGTGACAAATGCATTTTTTTCTTTAGCCTCTGGGGAAAGTGGGATCTACCAGTATCACTTGGTCAAGTCAAGAGTGGTGATGTACGGTCCTAATCTCTCAATTAACTCATCCACCCGGGGCAAGGGATATGCATCTGGCTTGGAGACTTCATTTAACTTGCGAAAGTCATTGCAGAATTGCCAGGTTCCATTCGGCTTGGGTACAAGGACTATAGGGCTGGACCAGCTACTTGAAGACTCCTCAATGATCCCAAGGTCCAACATACTCTTAAGCTATTCTGAGACAATATTCCGGCAAGCTTCGGGTATGCGGTAGGGTTTGAGGTTTACCTGAACGCCAGGGTCTGTGATGATATTATGTTAAATTAAGAAGGTTAGGTCTGGCAGATTTGAAAAAAGTCTTGATTCTTCTGCAAAAACTCCCAGGACTCCTGTTTTTGTGAAGGGGAGAGAGCCTCTGCAATCCCTACCTTCTTAATCTGAGCGTGAGGATCTTCCGGGACCTTCAGACTGACTGTCAAAACCTCTCTATTTTTCCATGGTTTGATTGACATGGTAAATCTGGTAGGGTTTACGTTTGGTGGGCTGATGGACTTTGTAATTAACCTTCCCCACCCTTTCAACTATCTCAAAGGGTTCTTGCCACTTGGCGAGAAACTTACTCTCCATGGTAGGCATTAACACCAGCACCCGATCCCCAGGTTTAAACTCTCTAACCTTAGCAGATCGGTTGTAAACATTACTCTGGGCATTTTGTGCAGCCTGCAAATGTTCCCGAACTATGGGAACTATGGGCATAACTTTTGTTATTCAATTCTGCATTTGAGAGATGTGTTCTACCACACTCCAATACGGGGAAGCTTCTTGTTCCCATGTCTCTTTCATTATGTCCAGTAGTCCACGGGGGTGTTTCACATAAACCATGTCAAAGGGGGAGAACCTTGTGGAGGCCTGGGGTACCTCTCTTATGGCAAACAACAAAGGGAGGCAGCAAGCAATCCCAACCATCCTCCTCAACTGCTTTTTTTAGCATCCCCTTTAGAGTTGAGCGAACCCGGACTGTAAAGTTTGGGTCCTTACCGAACTTTGGGGTGTCCGGGACCCGGACCCGAACCCGGACTTTTCAAAAAAAGTCCGGGTTCGGGTCCGGGGTTCTGGTAATTTTA
>BLSH010202142.1:415551-430753 GCA_018402905.1 Glandirana rugosa
TATATACCTCAGGTAGGCTAGGGAACAATATAACACGGAACTATTACGAAAGATATCGATCCCTAACTGAGAGATGATCACAACTCGCTTGGGCCTGACATTGCAAGCCCAGGCATGGCTTGAAATCCCACAGGCACCGTGCCTGGGCCTGGGCCTGTAAAGTTTTTAGCAAGCCCAAGCCAGGCCCCAAGACGATAAAATGAGGTGCACAACTCTTCGACGTCCCGTCGGTTAGTTGTTCGCAAAGTGACCAAACGGGAATCTTCGGTAGTGTCGGTACGGATGATTACCGTACCGACACTAACCGGCCACGTAGTACACTGGGTCGGAGAAATATTCGACCTCAGTGTCACGACGTCAGTGTACGAGGAACCCAATCACATCCCTTTCCATCGACTGCCGCACTCCCTGTCTAAAATCGGTAAAATTCTGGACTAGGACGTAGGACTCTATCTAATGAAATGATGACGACAGACACGACAACGAGACTCCTGTCTATCGTCTTTAATCTCTAAAACCCGAACGATTTTTGAAATGTCCGGGTCCGGGTCCGTGCCACGGACACCCTAAAGTTCGGTACGGACCCGAACGTTACAGTCCGGGTTCGCTCAACACTAGTAGAGAGTCAATCCCTAGCTATAGAAAGCATTATCAAGGCACAATATAACAAGGGATCGGATGGACTCCATATATTAATGAAAAGTTATCATTGGTGGGCACGAGATCGTCCACTCCCCCAGCCCCCCAAATGGGAACAAGCTGTAGCGGGGGGAATAAGCGAGCCCTATGAACCCACCGACCGCACCAAAATTGGTAATAGAGCCATGAGTACTCTTGAGACTAAAAAATAAAAAAAGATAAGAACTAACCTAGGACAGCTAGGTTGTAACCAGAGATGAGTCTGACCTACAGATCCTTCCGACCACACCACCTGAAGCGTGGGGGAGGGAAGGATAACAAAGGAGAGAGATAGAGTAGGAAGAGAAAAAAGAGCAGAGGTAGAACAGAGGAGAGTTAGAGAGAATCCCATATATGTTGCCCAGGGTTCCCAAATAGCTTCGAATTTTGTGTTGGAGTCAGTGATATAACTGGCTAGTTTTTCTTGCTCCATTATCCAAGAGATCTTCTGGCGGGCTCTCGCAATGGAAACCTTTGGTTGTTTCCACGCCTTAGCAATTGTTATCTTTGCTTCTAGGAGGATGAAGTGAATCAATTTCCTGGAAAGTTTTGGTTCCTTGGCCAGGTAAGCATTCAAGAGGGCTATAGTTGGATATCTGGGGAGACAGCAGTCCGTAACCAGAAAGATCAGATTGAAGATCCCCTTCCAGAAGGACCTTATCCTGGGGCAACACCACCAAATATGAAGTGGGCTCCATCTGACAATTTCTGAAGCAGAGGGGATTTGCTGAAGGGAAGAAAGTAGCCAATTTAGAGGGAGTAAGGTATTATCTAGTGAGGACCTTGAGGCTGGCTTCAATTAGAGCCATGTTTAGTATGCCCCAGAAGGCTCTAGCGCAGCACGTCTGCCATCTCTCTAGACTCCAGTCTAGCTGAAGGTCCTCCTCCCAGGCCTTCATGTAGGTGGCTTTGGATGAGGGTAGGGAGAGTGACTGGTAGATAATTGATATACCACCCTTCTGGTCTCTAGCTTGTCCACAACAATGTTCATATGGGGTAATTGAGGGAGGGAGGGGTTTGTTATGCCAACAGGAGAGAAGCAAGTGATGGATTTGTCTGAAATGAAAGCGTTCAGATTCAGGCATTTCTAGCTTTGAGATACAATGGCTCATTGTGATGGGGCCTGATAAATTAAAAAAGTGTCCGATCAGGTACATCCCCTTGTCTAGCCACCATTTGAAAGCAGAAATATTGAGACCTGGGAAAAAAGCTGGATTATGAAATATGTGAGAAAGGGGTTTCATCTCAAATATTAAAGAGGGTAATGATCTCAGATTGTCCCAGAGGGCAAGGGATTGCGATAGGATCGGGGATAGAATTGGTGGTCTATTCCTAGGGGGCATCCACAATAGGAAGTCTAACGTGAAGGAGGGAATTGCCTGCCTCTCTATCTGAATCCAGTAAGGTTTTTCGAATTTTGAGTACACTACAGATAGTTGGGCCAGTCTATCTGCTTGATAGTACCACTGAAGCCTTGAGAGCCCTAGTCCCCCTTTAGTTCTGTGTAGATAGAGTGTTTTTTGAGGAATTCTGTGGCCTGATCCTTGTCAAATGAATTTGAGGACCTTCTGCTGAAACTTACATAATTGATCTCGTCTTACTAGAATGGGTAAAGATCTGAAGAGGTATAAAAGCCTCGGCAGTGAAGTCATTTTGATAGAGTTAATTCTGCCTAGCAGGGACAGTCCAGCTCCTGACCAGCCCTTTAGGTCCTCCTCAAGTTTCTTATAGGTGTGGGGGGGAAATTGAGTGAATAGAGGAGGTCTATTCTGTTAGTTAGGTTGATTCCTAAGTATTTGATATGAGTGTCATTCAATTGAAATTTGAGTGACTCCTTGAGTTTCGCTACCAGGTCGGGTTCCACAGAAATATTAAGGGCTTGTGATTTAGTAAAATTAATCTTTAGGCCCGAGCAGGCTGCAAAGTAGTCAAGGAGTTTAAATACGTTGGGGAGGGTGGTAAACGGGCAGTGATGAAGAGGAGAATGTCGTCTGTGAATAGGCCACATTTATGGGACTGGGGGCCGCAGGATACTCCTTTGATATTTGGGTTGTGACGTATTGCTATCGCTAGAGACTCTATAGCTATAGCAAATAATAAAGGCGACAGTGGGCAACCCTGTCTCGTACCTCTCGTTATGCTGACCGGGCTCGAGAGTTGGCCCCTAAGGCGAACCACCGCTTTCGGGGTAGAGTAGAGAGCGTGTATCGTATTCATAAATCTATTGCCAAAACCCCAACGTTCTAGGACTGTGAAGATATATGACTAGGAGACCGAGTCAAAGGCTTTTTGCAAGTCTAGTGATAAGAGCATACCTCTTTGTTTGGGGTCTTTGTCCCAGTTAAAGTTGAGTAGACAAATTAAATCAATTGCCCTCCTAATTTGATCTGGCCCCTGTCTACCCGGTATAAATCCCACCTGGTCTTTGTGCACATAGAGGTGTATGAATGAGGCTAGGCGGTTGGCGAGTACCTTTATGAGGAACTTAAGGTCATTATTTATCAGAGATATAGGTCTATAAGAGTTGGTTTCTTCAGGGTTTTTATCAGGTTTGGGAATGACTGTTATGAAGGCTGTGTTGAGGTGAGAATCTAGTGGGGAGCCATTAGCTTTATAATTGAAGAATTTTGTTAAGAAGGGGGCTAAGGTGTTGGCAAAAGCTTTGTAGTATGGGGTTGATAAACCGTCTGGGCCTGGGGCAGAGCCTGTTTTAAGGTTCTTGATAACCTCAAGAATTTCTTCCTCAGTTATAGGTTCCTCCATCAGGTTCCTATGGTCAGCTGAGAGAGAGGGTAAGGGTAGATTCTCTAGGAAGCTACCAGCCAGTCGGTCACTCACTTTCTTGTCCGTGCTATATAAGTCAGAGTAAAAACTCTGGAAGGCTTTTAGGATTTTGTGGGGGTCAGCGGTGGGGGGACCCCCGTTAACCCTAATCTTCGGGATGGGTAGGTTTTTGATCCTTGGGGTTAGCCTAAGTGCTAGCATGGAGCCAATCCTATCTTTCTGGGAATAAAATTTTGCATAGTTCCAACGAATGCTTTTTTCGGCTGAAACAGTAAGAGCTAAATTCGGGGCCAGTCGGGCCGTGTCCAACTTGGCCAGGGAGCTAGAGGATGGGTGTTGCTTATGCTGCAGTTTGAGAGAGAAGAAAGACTGTTCAAGTCAACGGATATCAGATTGATGGGCTTTCTTATTTTGTGAGGCTATCTGGATGAATTTACCTCTGATGGTAGCCTTATGGGCTGCCCAAAGAGTTTCTGGAGAGACCTCTTGGCCTCCATTTAGGCTGAAATATTCTCTAATGGCGTCATCTATCTCCTTCACTCTAACGGGGTCACGGAGGATTGTCTCATTCAAACGCCATTGGCGGGAGGGGTTAAATGATGGGAGTTTCGTGAGGGATAGAATGACCAGTGCGTGGTCAGAGCATACTGTATCTTTGATGGCCGCAGTTTTGGCTACATGGATGATAGATGGTGAGGTGAGAATGTGGTCAATCCTGGCATAGGATTGATGAGAGTATGAAAAATGAGTAAAGTCTCGCTTGGAGGGGTTCAGTTCCCTCCAGATATCAACTAAATTGTGTGAATGAATGAGTTTCGCAATTTTAAGGCTTGCATTAGTTGGGCGGGTCAGTTGACTTCCCGGGGGTCTGGATTTATCTAATTGTTGGTCAAAAGCAGTGTTTGAGTCCCCACCGCATATAAAAAAGCCTTCCAACAGGGGACTAATAGTTTTGAACAGAGTTTGGAAGAATTGGGATTGACCTTTATTGGGGGTATAATAAGAAACCAGGGAGTAAAGTTGGTCATTCAATGTGCCCTTGACAAAGATGAACCTCCCCTCTGGGACTTTAAGAACTGAGAGACATGAGAAGCTGCAATGTTTTGAGAGAAGTATTGCTACTCCCTTGGTCTTGTCTTGTGCGTTGGCAATGTGAAATGTAGGGAAGTAGGGGTGTAGATATTTAGGGTTGTACCGGATCGGAAAGTGGGTCTCCTGAACCATTACTATTAGAGTTGAGCGAACTTCTGGAAGTCCGGGTTCTGCTGGTTCGGCCGAGCTTCGGGACAAAGTCTGGGTTCGGGTCCAGACAGAACCCGAACTTTGTCCCGGACCCCGAACACCATTGAAATCAACGGGGACCCGAACTTTTAGGCACAAAAATGGCTGCAAAAAAGTCCTGGAAAGTCCTAGAGGTCTGCAAAAGGAAGGAAATGGGGGTAAGGGTGGAACAAGTGACCTACAAAGAAATGGGGACAGGGAAACAACTAAAAGCATTTTTAAAAAATAATTTCATAAAAAAATAAAAAATGGAGGTGGATGTGGACAATCTTCAAACTGTGTCTGAAAAGTATTAATTAACGGTAGAAGCCATATCACTGTTCTAAAATCATCTTCAAACTGTGTCAAAAAAGTATAAATAAGCCGGGAGAACACATATCACTGTTCTGCAAACATCTGGAAAATGTGTGTAACACTTTAACTAAAACCGGGACAAACCATACTACTGTTCTGCAAACATCTGGAAACTGTGTGTAACACTTTAACTAAAACCGGGAGAAACCATACTACTGTTCTGCAAACATCTGGAAACTGTGTGTAACACTAACTAAAACCGGGACAAACTGAACTACTGTTCTGCAAACATCTGGAAACTGTGTGTAACACTTTAACTAAAACCGGGACAAACTGTTCTGCAAACATCTGAAAACTGTGTGTAACACTTTAACTAAAACCAGGCGAACCCATATCACTGTTCTGCAAACATCTGGAAACTGTGTGTAACACTTTAACTAAAACCGGGACAAACTGAACTACTGTTCTGCAAACATCTGGAAACTGTGTGTAACACTTTAACTAAATCTGGGAGTAAAAGATGTTTGCAGAACAGATGTTCAGTTATTCCCGGTTTCATTTAAAGTGACACACAGACTATACAGATGTGTGCAGAACAGATGTTCACTTATTCCCGGTTATATTTAAAGTGACACACAGACTTTAAAGATGTTTGCAGAACAGATGTTCACCTATTCCCGGTTTCATTTAAAGTGACACACACATTTTCCAGATGTTTGCAGAACAGTGATATGGGTTATCCCGGCTTATTTATACTTTTTGACACAGTTTGAAGATGATTTTAGAACAGTGATATGGCTTCTACCGTTAATTAATACTTTTCAGACCCAGTTTGAAGATGATCCACATTCACCTCCATTTTTGCTTTTTTTATGTTTTTAAAAATATTTAAAGTTATTTCCCTGTCCCCATTTCTTTGTAGGGCACTTGTCCCACCCTTACCCCAATTTCCTTCCTTTTGCAGACCTCTAGCACCTTCCTGGACTTTTTTACAGCAATTTTCAGAATTTTCATTAAAATTACCAGAACCCCGGACCCGAACCCGGACTTTTTTTGAAAAGTCCGGGTTCGGGTCTGGGTCCCGGACACCCCAAAGTTCGGTACGGACCCGAACTTTACAGTCCGGGTTTGCTCAACACTAATTACTATATCTAGGTTCAGTCTTTTGTATTCCTCAAAGATTTTCCTCCTTTTAATGGGGGAGTTTAGACCCTGAGTGTTGTGCGACGCAATTTTAAAAACAGAGGGTGTGGTGTGGTCAGCCATGAGGAGAGGGTGGGGATCTAGAATCAAAACATAAGTCACTTACCCGTACCTGGGTCTTTCTGGGATGGCGACTCGAGACATCTGTGGATGAGCACGCCAGGAATCCTGGGAAGAATTGGGTGCCTTTTCCCTGATTGACTGGAAAGGAGAAGAGGATGAAAGAGATAGAAGAAAAAAGGAACATAAGAACCAAACAAGACGGTCTACTGTTAGACCCTTTAGGGCCAAAGGAGGGAAATCCCCCCTATACCCCAAGAAAAAGTCGTCCACCCCCGTGTGTCTTATCCCACGATGGCAGACTGACCGCAATCAGGGGATAAGAGGGTGTGCATGGGTAACCAGGCCGACACCAGGCAGCACAAAATGAACAAGGTTCGAAATTAATCACAGCAATAGGCACATGTAATGCACAAACTAAGAATTCGGGAGAAACTTCTTTTCTGGGCTAAACGTAATGGGAGCACAGCAGTCTGATGTATATGAGAGAATCTGTAAAGGACTCTAGACTACTAAGTGTTTAAGTACTAGTTATTTTGGGGGGGATCTAGCCCAGAGAGCCAACCCAGGTCAAAACAAAGCTAAGCTTATGTCCCTCTGCGATCTCCCCTGGAAACTACAAACCGAAGCCAAGTTGGCGAAACAGAGAACCAAAAAGCAAAAATAGTTGTTAACAGTTGAAAAAAGGTAGGGGTCTTCAGCCCCCTTCAGGGGGTTTTGAGTGGGCCACCGAGGTGGAATGAAAAAGATCCTGAAAGCAGTACAGTTCAGACTAGGGGGGTAAATTGTCCTTGGATCTTTTGGATTTGGACTTGGGGAGTGATGGGACTTGCTGGCGGAGGACGTTTTGATGATCCGGATGCCATATTAGAACAGTCCATGGGTGCCTCCTGGGAAATTAACTTTAGGTCAAGGAGGATCCTTTCGCCTTCTGGGAGTGAGGAGAAGGAGGTAGTTTTACCTTTCCACAGGAACTTTACAGCAAAGGGAAATGTCCACCAGTACTTAATATTCTTAGCTGTAAGAATAGTGAGGAGAGGCTTGAGCGATCTTCTCTTTTGAATGGTGGAAGGGGCTAGGTCGGCGAAGATCTGGATCTGATGGCCTTGACAAGAGACTTGAGAGTGACTGCGAGCTGCCCGCATGATATCCTCCTTCATTGTATAGAAGTGGGGTTTAACAATGATGTCCCTGGGAGAGCCATGTTTCCTAGGGGGCCCCAGGGCTCTCCGAGCTCTGTCCAGTTCCAGGCGGTGTTGGGGGGCTTCTGGGATGAGGTTTTTCATCAGGTCTTGAATGGCAGAGTGAACATCAGTGATGGACTCAGGCAGGCCTCTAACCCTAACATTGAGTCTCCTAGACCTATTTTCCATATCTTCAATTTTAGTGAGGGCAGTGTCCAGTTGTTCTTGCAGGACTCTGATATGGTCCGAATTCTGGTTGGTTCTTGCTACTGTCAATCCAATTTCTGCTCGATTGCCTCCATCCCGGCCCCTAGGTTTTGAAAGTCAGCTTTGATTTCTCCAGTAATCCTAGCAGCTGTATTAGAAAGCCCCCTTTCTAGTAGGTCTGAGATTTTAAGGAACAGATCAGCTGAATGAAGGGGGGACTCCATATCTGGGGAGCTATTATCAGGGGTGGCTGTCAGTGAGTTCTGCCCAGGTCCCAGGGGAGTGGAGGCCTTATCATCCATGGAGTGCCTCAGAAGAGATTCAGTGGAAGCAGGGGAAGGAGACAGCTGGGGCTGGCCGTGGTGCTCTGGAGAGAAGAGCAGCATCGGAGGTGAGAGTACCTGCCTGTGTGCTGTGTGTTCCGTGCCGTTGTGAACATGCGGCTGGGCCGCGGCGGCCATCTTGGTACACCCAGCCCCGGCCTTTTGACATAACTTCGGCTCAAGGCTTCTTCTGTCCGATGAGCCAGACATCCAGGGGGGTGCAGAGGTGAGTCCGGAATGCGGGGGACCCGAATCCAGGGGAAGCCGCTTGCCGTGATGGGCTGGAAAGCTGCTGGCTGATGGACCTGGTGCGGAGCTCCTGGCTTATGTGGCCATCACGGAGCTTCCACACATGCGCACTGGACCATTTTTATTTTTTTATTTGATTTTAAGTTATTTTCCCTTTCCCCATTTTTTTGTAGGGCACTTGTCCTACTCTTATCCCCATTTTACTTCCTTTTGCAGCCCTCTAGCACTTGCCAGGACTTTTTTACAGCCATTTTTGTGCCGAAAAGTTTGGGTCCCCATTGACTTCAATGGGGTTTGGGGTCCGGGGTAAAGTTTGGGTCAAGTTCGGTACCGAACCCGGACTTTTTCGCAAAGTTCAGCGAACCCGCCGAACCCGAACATCCAGGTGTCCGCTCAACTCTACCCACGATAAATAGCTGGACGTACCATCTAATCCATAGCCACATATCCAACTCACAATATGCTAAAATGCTTAAGAGAACTCTTACACCCTTCGAAACGTTATGCTTCAACGCGACACAATCCGACCACAACATCTCCTTGACATATGCTTGGTTACAAAACTCAGATTTACCAGAATAGGATAGATTCAAAACGCAATGGGAAACAGAGTTGCATACTACTTTCACTAAAGAACAATGGACACAGGCCTGCATATTTGCAAAAAAAGTGCTCTATTAGCACAAGACACCAAGAAACTACTTATAAACTCCTTACGTATTGGTACAATACCCCAATCAAGATACACAAATGGATACCATTGGTCCCAGATCGATGTTGGCACTGTAACCAGGAGCAAGGGACCTTAGTCCACATTTGAAGGGAGTGTTCCATCCTACAGCCTTTCTGGAAGAAGGTAACTGACATCATAAAACAGGTTACACACACCACCATACCCCTCACTACAGAGTGTTGCCTCCTAAACATCTCTCATTGCTCCATGGGTAAATATAAATGGTTGTTGACCAGGCACTTGCTTACAGCAACAAAAGCATTAATACCCAGTCACTGGAAAAGCACCTACATACCCTCCATTAAAGAATGGTTAAACGCCATATCAGAACTCAACAACCTGGAAGAACTAAGGGCGTCAGCACATGAGACAACAGACAAATTCAATAAAACATGGAGAGACTGGACAGTATTCAAACACTCATCAGCCTTTAGTGATTTAATGGAAGGATAAATCTGACACAAGCATATAACGAATAAACACTGTCTCTTTTTTTTTTCCTTTTTATATCTTTTCCGCTTTTCTGTCTTCTTCTTCCTTCTTCTCTACTCCCTACTCTACTAACGTATTGGCTACAATTAAATGTTAATTATAAGAAGATGCATAACCTATATGACTACCACAACCAGATTATGCAGCATAATACTGCAAGTGTATTGTGTCCTATGATTGTAGAAATGGAACTTGTAAGATCTCTTCGGGTAGATATATGTAAATTCGTTAAGCTGACTTGTCTTGCAGTCGTTTTTGACAAACACTGACATTGTGATGGAGATACACTAAACTTGTAAACATATACTCTGATTATGTTACTACCACATTGCACTTATGTCATGCATCTTTTCTCTCTGCCATGTTCAATAAAAATTTTATTGAGAAAAAAAAAGTAAGATTGCAGAATCTATTATCCCCTTCCCAGTTTTCCTGTTGCAATTATTTTGTTACCTGCTGGGTAAAGGCCCAAATATTGGGGTTCCCCTGTAGAATTAGGAATGAATGTGATTTAGGTTTATACATATGAGGAGGAGGAAAACATCTTTCTGCAGAGGAGACCCGAGAAGAATTCAGTTCATTTGGAGAGTCAGTCCGAGAGGCCCCTAGAGGCTCATCCCGATTGCTCTTAAAAAAAACAAATTACAAAATACAAAATTTCAGTAGAAAATACACTAAAGTTAATTTTTGGGCACATAAATGCAATTTATTACCCACTTTTCTGGCACAATATAAAAGATTACATTGTGCAAACTAAATAGATACCCAAAACGGTCAACCTTAAATTGTGTGCCTCTGTTAAATGAAGAAAAATGTCATTACCCTATATTTTTTTCATAGGCAGTGATTAAAAGCCCCTACAGATCATCAGTTTGGAGTTACACAGGAGTTTCAGTGTTAAAATTATTGCCCTCACTCTGACGTGTGTGGTGATATATAACATGTGTATGGCAAACGTACTACATAGAGGACCCAACAAATGCGTATTTGTATGGGTGAGTGAGGGTGGGGGTGGGGGGCTCTAGATTTTTTGTTATTATTATTATTGTTTATGTGTCTATTTAAATGGTAAAACCACTTTTTTTAAATGTACTAATTTTTTTTTTTTTACATTACTTTATTGCTATCACATATGGGACCAATAACCCCTATGTGATAGCATATAGGTGACATGCTCTTTTTTTATTAGACTCTGGATGTTTCTTTTGTACTCCACTGCAGCAGATAGAACACGATCAGTGTTCTGTCACCCGCTTCCCTGGGCACTGATCTTGGAGATTGACAGCACAGGACCAGGAAGTGACTTCATACATGTCACTTCCTGGTCTGTACACAGGAGGGAAGCTCAGCCTGCGGATGTCCATTGAGCTTCCACTGTTCTTCTTGCACTATCCCTCCATGACTGCATTGGGCCTGCAGGTGGGACAGCTATAGCAGCCCAGAATGTGTTAAAAGCACATTTGTTTGTTTACACCTGACCACCCATAGTGGAGAGTGGCAGTGTTCATGTTCTCTCTGCATAAGCAGAGTGGTAACAGACCAGTGATCTGCCTGTTCTGCTCAGCAAAGGATCAACACACAGATCCCAAGCTGAGCAAGTGAATAGAAAGCAGATTCTGCCCCTCTGTCATAATGTAATCTTTTCTAATTGCCCCCATGTGCCCTTCTGTCCCCATTTCTCTTTTTCCCTTGCTCTCTGTCCCTATGTCCCCTTCTATGTCCTCATCTCTAGAGGGTCCCCATGAATTACATATCAGCGGGCTGTCTAATGCACAGTTAAGCCACACGTCGTACTCACGACCGTTGTATGCGAAATCGATCGTTTGTGTGCGCGCTTTCAACAGTCGCACATACGACGGTCGTACATGGGAGTTGTATGAGAAGACTACAAATCTTGGTCGTACCAACAAGCTCGCATACGACCGTTGTGTCGTGTGTAGAGCAGTTGGGTACAACAAGTTGTATTGTGCTAAACACGCATGCGCCAAGTCCACTTCAACTAAACGAAATTAGATGAAGTAGCCCAAAGGGTGACGCTACGATACCAGCACTTCCTCTTTATACGCTCGTTTGCGTCATCACGTTCGGCCGGCCGCAAGTTGTATGTACGACCGTCGGGTGCACGTCAGTATGCTATTTACATTATGCAACATACGATTTGCGACGATCGTACGTACGATTGTCGTCCCGTGTGTACGAGGCATTAGACATAATAAAGCAAAGCACTAAGGTTTGCCTTCCACTGAGACTAAGGCATCCCTCCGCTCCATGCTGATCCCTCTCCTGTGCCTGCTTGACCCTCTCCCTGGTCTCCACCTCCTCATCTCATGCCTTCAGGTAAGCAGCAATTGTTGTCTTTGTGCTGGACTAGTAGCGCTTCTGCTACTGCCCATGTGGGGCTGGATCCTGAAGAGAGAGGAGCTGGTGTTTTGCCCTTCATTGGGGACTCAGAGAGAGGAAGAGTAGTAGCAGCCTGGAGAGCATGTGGAAGCTAGTGTAAAATGGAGACAGTGGCTGATGTTCACAGCGCTGTTCTACTTGTCACAGGGCATGCTGTGTAACCTGTGCTGAGCTGGGTAAAGGTGAGAGTGGGGTCAGTGCTAGCATAAGCTTTTCTTGAGGGACCCCCAGCTTTAGTGCCCCCCTCCTGGTGCCCTGGCCGCCTGAGCTGCCTTATGCTGGCGCCAGTTCTGATCATGGACACACTATGACCCTTCTGATCTCTCTGTGTACTTGGGATCATTATCATTACCTTCCGTGTCTATAGTGAGTAAACTGTTTCTTGAAAATCTCATCACTTGTAAGGAAATAGTGAAAGCTCTGGGCACATTCACTAAACATAAGAAGTCTGGTTTAGATGGCCTTCAGATCTAGTGGTACAGTGCATGTTACTCCGATTGTCTACATCATATGCCTCCAATTTTAAGAAGAAAGTGCTTCCTTCCTCTATGAGGGAGTCCTTCATAGTATCAATCCCCAAATCTGACAAAGATCTTCATTATTGTGAATTGTTTAGACTGATCTCTTTTATTGATACAGATCTCAAAGTTTTTTCAGAAATTTTAGCTCTTATCCTAAATTCTGTTATTGCCTCAGTGGTGAAATACAATCTACTTTTATTCCTGGTAGATCCACCAATATAAATATCTGATGACTCGTCACTAATTTACAACTACCTAACTCCTTTCTGACCCCTAGAGCTATAGTGGCCTTAGACACCCCCAAGACACTCAATTCTATAGAATGGCCATACCCAGTATTGCATACATTTGAATTTAGCAATAACATTATCACTTTGGTACAAATTTTATACAAACAGTCCCTGGCATGACCATGTGGTAATGACTGTATCTTTGCCTCCTTTTCTATTCAACGGGAACTAATCAGGTATGTCCCGTCTTTCTTCCCTTGCAATAGAATCTCTAGCTGAACTTTTTAGGGCTTCACTATTGTTGAAAGGCATCAAGGTAGGTTAATGGAAGAAAGAGTCTCTTTGCATGTCGATGACATGCTGCTGTACCTTTCTGACCCACAACATACTATGAATGAGATGGTACTTATTAACTAGAAGTTTGGTTATTACTAAGGGTTCAAGATTAACTGGTCTAAATCACAAACATTCCCATGGACTCCGAGCTTCTGTTTGCCTTGTCAATATCTAAATATTAGTATATATATATATATATATATATATATATATATATATATATATATATATACATACATACATACAGTATCTTACAAAAGTGAGTACATCCCTCACATTTTTTGTAAATATTTTATTATATCTTTTCAAGTGACAAAACTGAAGAAATGACACTTTGCTACAATGCAAACTAGTGAGTGTACAGCTTGTATAACAGTGTAAATTTGCTGCTCCCTCAAAATAATTCAACACACAGCCATTAATGTCTAAACCACTGGCAACAAAAGTGAGTACACCCCTAAGTGAAAATGTACAAATTGAGCCCAAAGTGTCAATATCTTGTGTGGACACCGTTATTTTCCAGCACTACCTTAACCCTCTTGGACATGGAGTTCACCAGAGCTTCACAGGTTGCCACTGGAGTCCTCTTCCACTCCTCCATGACGACATCGCAGAGCTGGTGGATGTTAGAGACCTTGCGCTTCTCCACCTGCCATTTGAGGATGCCCCACAGATGCTCAATAGGGTTTAGGTCTGGAGACATGCTTGGCCAGTCCATCACCTTTACCCTCAGCTTCTTTAGCAAGACATTGGCCATGTTGGAGGTGTGTTTAGGGTCGTTATCATGTTGGAATACTGCCCTGTGGCCCAGTCTCTGAAGGGAGGGGGTCATGCTCTGCTTCAGTATGTCACAGTACATGTTGGCATTCATGGTTCCCTCAATGAACTGTAGCTCCCCAGTGCTGGCAGCACCCATGCAGCCCCAGATTATGACACTCCCAGCACCGTGCTTGACTGTAGGAAACGCACACTTGTTTTTTTGTACTCCGCACCTGGTCGCTGCCACATACGCTTGACACCATCTGAACCAAATAAGTTTATCTTGGTTTCATCAGACCACAGGACATGGTTCCAGTAATCCATGTCCTTAGTCTGCTTGTCTTCAGCAAACTGTCTACTGCAAACTAGCGGGCTTTCTTGTGCATCATTGAGGGAACCATGAATGCCAACATGTACTGTGACATACTGAAGCAGAGCATGACCCCCACCCTTTGTAGACTGGGCCACAGGGCAGTATTCCAACATGATAACGGCCCCAAACATAGCTCCAAGTCGACCACTGCCTTGCTAAAGAAGCTGAGGATAAAGGTGATGGACTGGCCAAGCATGTCTCCAGACCTAAACCCTATCGAGCATCTGTGGGACATCCTCAAATGGAAGGTAGAGGAGCACAAGGTCTCTAACATCCACCAGCTCTGTGACGTGGTCATGGAGGAGTGGAAGCGGACTCCAGTGGCAACCTGTGAAGCTCTGGTGAACTCCATGCCCAAGAGGGTTAAGGTAGTGCTGGAAAATAATGATGGCCACACAAATTATTGACACTTTGGGCCCAAATTGGACATTTTCGCTTAGGGGTGTACTCACTTTTGTTGCCAGCGATTTAGACATTAATGGCTGTTTGTTGAGTTATTTTGAGGGGACAGCAAATTTACATTGTTGTACAAGCTGTACACTCACTACTTTACATTGTATCAAAGTGTAATTTCTTCAGTGATGTCACATGAAAAGATATAATAGAATATTTACAAAAATGTGAGGGCTATACTCACTTTTGTATATATATATATATATATATATATATATATGTGTATAAATCACAGCGCCATACCATTAATCCACAACGGTTATAAACCACACAAAATACAAAAAGATATTTTTAAATAATAAATACACACTCATTCATGAATATGTGCTATAAATAAAGTTCATGTAAAAAACATTTAAGTGTCCAAATCTTTGAAAGAAAGTGCTTTGAAGAAAGTGCTGATAAGTGCTTGAAAAGGTGCTCAAATTGACATTCGGGTGATCAGGTGAACAGTGCTGGGTGACCCCCTATAGTCCCGCACTCACCAAAAACTGTGGATCCACTGCTTTTCAGTCAGTGGATCAATAAGGGCTGTAGGGGGTAGACTTTATCCAACCAGGACCACAGACTGCTGACACCGGAACTTCTTGTGCTCAAGGAAATAATAAAAGAAATTCCATAGTGCAGACTGCTAAAATGACG
>BLSH010202425.1:3679-17915 GCA_018402905.1 Glandirana rugosa
AACTTCTCCAACTTTGCCGCAGCAGCCGGGTTCCCTTTGGTTTTTTCCTTGGTTGCCTTTGGCCCTCCTGCTGGGTCCTGCACTGCCCCCTCCTCACCCTTTTTCTTCACCATGGTAGAGGGTGCTTCTGGCCTCCCGTAGCGTAGGCTCTTTGAGGTGCCTTATCCCTGTCACACAATTTCTGCAGTCACCCAGTAAAGAGGATTCCTTTGAAAGGTCGTCTCTGAGTGGCTCAGGGAATAAGTGAGTGATAAAAAATTATGAGCTTCTCGCTCTTGATTAAGCCCTTCAAGTCCCGCTCCAGTTATGGTCCGATATGTTCCGGTATCGCCTCCCTCTATCCGTGCCTGTATGGTAATCCGTACGTGCTTTTAACACCCACTAACTATGCGGAGTCAACCCCGCACAGCCAGCCAGGCCCAAGAGTACTGGACTGGATAGGACAAATATACCCTTGCCAGCGATGTGCTAGACAACAGGCTGTCTCTGCAGTTTAAGGCTCTGGTACTCGTGGGTCTTTTTCCGTTGAGCATTTATGTCTCACCATGAATCCATAGAAGAACCCAGTTCCAGACCCCTCCATGCACCCAGACTCCTTCAAACACAGCTGGAAAGAGGCATACTTTAGACAGTAAGCAAAAAAGCATAAACAGTCCCGGTGGGTTCCTGCCTTACTGGAGTGTCATATGTTTAGTTGCATCGATTCAAATGATAATAGATAAAGGGCTACAAAAGTTATATTCACTTTAGCTTTTCAATATTGCACAGATAATCAAGTCATTTGATATATCAAAGACTCAAGAGAGAAGAGAAAAAAAAAAAAAAGGGGTGCAGCCTGTAGATGAAATGCTCGTGCTTCTTAGAGCATTGCAGTTCATACGTCCCCTGTTCACAGTTCCAGTGTGCTGGAGAGCATTCCATACAGACTCCGTGTAGTCACATTAGGTTCTCAAAAAAGCCAAATGTATAACATCATGGTAAACCATGTTTCAGCGTATATACTATATGTATGATATACACAGATCGCAGTACACAGATATACACAAATCGCTGTATTTTTTAATATGCTATACCCCGGTTAAGCAGAACTCCAGTGATCACCGCAATGCATATACTGGTGTCACCTGGCTTCTGGCTACCACCCTGCAAACATAGACGTTATCAGAAAAAGGCTCAGGTAAGCAATTATGTGTAATAGATAGCCACTCGTTCGCAATGTGGCATTTCAGATTATATGTTACACTGCCTCACCACTCCTGGCGTGCGGGGGTTTAATAGGGCTTGCAAATGTTAGCTGTTGCTCCACAGTCCCGGATCCTGTCCATATGGAGTCCCCTCACTCTCCGCTCCTTCGGCCCGCCGACAAGGAATCAGATGCGAACCGCGCACAGGGGCCGCTTTCCCCGTCGCGTCCTTCACTGCTGGGCTTGGTCGGTTTCCGGGAGCCGCGCTGTCAGGATTCCCAGGAGCTCAGGGCAGGAGCCGCCACGCACGCGTCCGCTCACCCGGACATCCGGTCACGCCCCCGGAACAGCCCCTTGTTTAGCCACCATTGAAAGGCTTTGATTTGTAACCCCGGGGGAAGACCGGATTATTGAAGAGATGAGCCAAAGGTTTAATTGGGGAAACTAGGGAGTATGTATGTTTGATCTTATCCCAGAGGGCAAGTTCATTAGAGAGTGTAGGGGCCAAAATTGGAGGTCTATCTTTAGGAGAACACCATAACAGAAAATCTAGAGTGTGTCAAGGGGCAGCCTGCCTTTCTATCCGCACCCAGTCCTGCCTATCCTGTCTGAAGTATGTAGAAGACAATTGCGCTAGCCTGGCGGCATGGAAGTATCTCACTAGATGGGGTACGCCTAGCCCTCCCTTACATCTATGATGAAATAGAGTATGTTGGGGTATCCTATATCCTGAGCTTCCCCAGATGAATTTAAGGATTTTGCTTTGAAAAGAGGAGAGATGGTCCATCCGGATAGGGACTGGCAAGGAACGAAAAAGGTAGAGGAGTCTAGGCAGCAAAGTCATTTTCACTGAGTTTACTCTCCCGAGCCATGAGATATCCTGCTTAGACCACAGCTTAAGGTCATCTTCTAGCTTTCGAAACATTGGAGGAAAGTTATTGCTATATAAGGTTTCATATTTAGAGGTGAGGTTAATCCCCAAATATTTGATTGAGGTGTCGCTCCACCTAATCTTGAACTCCATCTTAAGCTTGGCGATTATCTCAGGGGGTAAAGAGACATTTAGGGCTTGAGATTTAGTATAATTAACTCTGAGGCCTGAGATTATTGAGAAATCTTCAAGAAGCCGACAAACTGGAGGGATGGAGGATAATGGGGAAGTTATAAAGACTAGGAGGCGTCAGCAAATAGACCGCATTTGTGTTCTTGTTGTCCGCATATAACCCCTTTGATAAGTGGATTAACTCTGATGGCTATGGCAAGGGTCTCTATTACAATAGCGAAAAGTAGCGGGGATAGAGGACAACCCTGCCTAGTGCACGTTTTAATTTGAAAAGAATTGGAGTAGAAACTCTGGAGTTTAATCATAGCTTGAGGCGAGGAGTAAAAAGCTCTGATAAGGCCTACGAACCTCTCCCCGAAACCCCAATGCTTCAGAAGGGACAACAGATAGGTCCAAGAGACCGAGTCAAACGCCTTACAAAGGTCCAGAGAAAGCAACATCCCCTGCTGAACCTGCCCTCCTGTCCAATTGGATTGAAGTATTGAAACTATATCAATTGCCCTTCTGACTTGATCCGGACCTTGACGACCCGGAATGAAGCCTACCTGGTCCTTATCAATATATTGATTAATAAAGGAGGCTAGCCTGTTCGCCATTATTTTAGTTAGAATTTTCAGATCGTTATTTATGAGGGAGATAGGGCGGTAATTGTCTAAGTCTTCTGGGTTTTTCTCAGGCTTAGGGATTACAGTTATGTATGCAGTGTTAAGATGCTTTTCAATAGGGTCCCCTTTCATTTTTGAATTAAAAAATTTTGCCATATGAGGGGCCAATGTTTTGGCAAAAGTTTTATAATAGGGGCCTGGTAGACCGTCAGGTCCCGGAGCTGAGCCCTGTTTGAGATCTTTAATGACCCCCATAACCTCCTCCTCTGAAATTGGTTCATCCATGATATCTCTATGGTGGTCTGAGAGCAGAGGAAGGGGGAGTCCATCCAGAAACTGGTTAATTATATCTACTTTCTCATCAGTTTTGGGGCTATATAATCTCTCATTATATTTTTGAAAGGCCCCAATAACTATGTCGGGATTGGAAGAGGGGGGGTTACCATCTACCCTGATTTTAGGCATAGTAAGATGCCTAACCCGGGGAGTGAGCCTCCTGGCCAGAAAGGAACCTATTTTATTGCCCTGGGTATAAAATTTGTTTTTAGACCAACGAATGGCCTTCTCCGCTTTCGTCGTGAGCGGAAGGTTAAGTTCTAATTTAACCTTGTCTAGTTTATCTAGAAGAGACTGAGAGGGATGCGCCTTGTGTTCTGCTTTAATCGCTATAAAGGACTCCTCTAGCTTTTGTATATGGAGTCCTCTTACTTTCTTAATTTTGGAAGCTAATTGAATAAATTTACCTCTAAAGAAGGCTTTATGAGCCGCCCAAACTGATTCTACCGAAGTGTCACCAGTTCCGTTAGTAGAAAAGAATTCTTGAAGACTATTATCAATTCCAGTGACATTTACTGGGTCTGAGAGTAACGACTCATTTAGTCTCCAGTGCGGTTTAGGGAACAGCCTGGACTGGATACGGATAGACATTGAGACCAGAGAGTGATCAGATAGGGCTGTGTCATGAATGCGGGCATCTAAAATGGTTGGTAAGGTATAGAAAGGGGTTAATAGGTGGTCTATTCTAGAATACGAGTTGTGAGGACTAGAGTAATGAGTGAAGTCCCTGCTGTGGGGGTGTCTATCTCTCCAAACATCAGTTAGGTTATAAGAATGGAGAAGTTTGGCTATGCGTAAACTGATTTTAGATGGGCGTAAAAGTTGGTTGCCTAGGGGTCTAGTTTTATCTAGAGATTGGTCGAAGGCTACATTAGAGTCCCCACCGAATATAATCGTACCTTCCAACAAGGGGAAAAGGACCGCTAACATGTCCTGGAAGAACTTCAGTTGTCCCTTATTGGGGGCATAGTATGAGATCAGAGAAATGATATGCCCATCAATAGTGCCCTTAACCAGAATGTACCTGCCTTCAGGGTCCTTGACATCCGAGAGCCACGTGAAGTTACAATTTTTCGAGAAGAGAATAGCTACTCCTCTTGATTTAGATTCAGCGTTGGCAAGGAAAAAGCTAGGAAAATAGGGGTGGAGGAAGTTGGGATTAAATCGAGCAGGGAAATGAGTGTCCTGGAGCAACAGGATATCTAAACCTAGGGATTTATAAAGATCTCCAATATTCTTGTGTTTTATGGGGGAGTTCAGTCCCTGAACAATATGGGTAGCAACCCTACAAGGAAATCATGGAAGGTCAGCCATCACGTATGGGGCAGAGGATGTATCTGTTTGGATGGTCACTCACCCCACCCATGGTTTTCCAATCATCCATGGAACCAAATCTCGTCTTGAAGATAGAGCCTTGAGCAGCTTTCACTCTGGAAAAAAAGGGTAAAAAGTGAAGGAGAAGAGAGAAAAAGATCAGAAGAATGAAAAAGGCGACATGAAACATTGTGTACCAAGCTTGGCAAATATGTAGCCCTGAAAACGGCCCTTTTCTCCTACTAAGGGATTTGTGACCAAGGGGGGAGAAAAAGTAGAACCCCTTGGAGACCCTTTGGCCTATACCAAAAAGTCTAGCTATTACCGCTAGAAAACCCACCCCTGACCTACTAAACAAGGTCAATTAGCTGGGCGGAGGCGCAAGTGGACCACCACCTGCCTAGAAGCCCTATAAAATCAATTAATATGAACTGTAGAAAAAGACAACATATATTCCCAACTTGTAACAGGTCTTGAATCTGACCCCAAACCTTAGAAGCCTCTGGTTTGGGGAGAGATAGTTGTAAACCTCTTCAACCCCGGCCTATGGAAACATCCCCCTCAGAAGGAGGGAGAGGGTGGTTTCCACAGGACCAGGTCCCTTACACAAAGACATAACCCCCTAGGATGTGGCTTAAGAGACCTCAAAGGATGAGAGACCCCCTTATTCTGGTACAAGCACCATTTTGACCCTGTGGCATTAAACAGTTTTATGATTAGGTCAAACCAACAGCCTGAAAGACAAAAACATGTTAACAAGAATACAGTGGGACAGGCTTAATTCCGGGGGATAAGCCGGCAAGGTTTATCCTGAAAGCAAAAGGGGGATACAAAGCAACAGAGGCCCAAAATTGGAGTTCGGTCAAAAGTTATATTAGGGCCTAGACCAGAAAGAAAAGATTGTGAAATGTGTGTTTCACTGGAGCAGAAGCCCTGCCAATTAAATTTTGAGTTAAATTTAATAGAGATCTATTTCACGGTGGACCATTTTCTTTCGCTCTCTTCTGTTTGGCCTTCTTCCAGAGGGGGGTTCTTGGGCTAGTGGGCGCCTGTCTCTTAGATGAACTGGTGATGTTCGAGGTGTCCATCTCGGATTCCTGGGATATCAATTTAAGATGAAGGAAGAGCTTTTCACCTTCTTGTAGCGAAGAGAAGGCATATTCCCTATCTTTGTGAGAGAATTTGACAGCAAAAGGGAAGGACCACTTATACTTAATTTCCTTGTCCGTAAGCACTGCTAGGGGGGGTTTCAGAGCTCTCCTTTTCTGTATTGTAGATGGAGCCAGGTCAGCAAAGATTTGAACGGGGTACCCTTTGCAGAGGATCTTGGCAGCATTTCTGGATTGCTTCATAACCCCTTCCTTTATGGCATAGAAATGAGGTTTGACGATTATGTCTCTCAGGTTGCCATCTTTCCGTGGAGGTCCTAGAACTCTGTGGGCCCTGTCAAGCTCTAAGCGATGCTTAGGGGTGTCCGGTAGTAAGAAAGTTATCAAGTTTTGTATTGCATCAGGAATATCCTTGATCTCCTCTGGAAGACCTCTCACTCTAAAGTTAACTCGTCTAGACCTATTTTCTAGGTCATCAATTCTGGAGAGGGCCGTATCTAGTTGATCCTGCAGAGAGCCAATGAGATCAGAGTTCTGATTGGAGGTTGCTGCAGTGGAGTCCAGCTTGTTCTCGATTGCTTCTATACGGGTCCCCAGCATTTGGAAATCTGATTTGATCTCACCTGTGATAGTAGCAATCGTATTTGCAAGACCCCTCTCAAGGAGAGAGGAGAATTTAAGGTAGAGATCTTCAACCTGTAATGAAATGTTAGGGCTAGGGGGACAAGGTGATGCTGGAACCTGGCTGAAGGGTCCCAGTGGAGGAGATGAGAGTTCCCCTTGAAAATGGCCCAGTAGTGATTCTGTTGAGGAAGGTGATGGAAGGGGTAGCTGCAAGGATCCTCCCTGTGGACCTGGAGTGAAAGTCAGTGAGGCAGGGGAGAGTACTTGCCTGGAATCAGGGCGTAATGAATGGCCTAGACTCTCCAGGCGAGGACCTTCAATGGCTCCTGAAGCAGCAGCTGAAGCAGCCGCCATCTTGGAACACCCCTGTAGGGGGTTCGGAGAGAAGAGTAGGCTTAGATCCTTCCTTGCTGATGGTGTAGACATGCAGGGATGAAGTAACCCTAATGTAGGGGTGTGGTCACCCAATCTGTGAATTTATTGAAGGGCTCTGGAGTCCAGATAGAAACTGAGAGTAAGAGGAGTTTTCACCAGCCAGTGTGAGGCTTTATAATGTGAGAATAGGGTCCGAGAGAGTTCAAGAGCATCTTTTCAAAGATGATGAAAGATTAGGGAACCTCCCATGGAACTAGGGGTACCTTCCTGTGTCTCTCCAGGGAGAATCAAGGAGAGCGCCAAATGTCTTTGTATGTTAGCCTTAGCGGCGGCCATCTTGGTACACCCAATTATTACTATTATAGCTGGGGTGTGATATTAGGGGCTCATGGATGGACCTACCGCACTGACCTCCTCCCCAGAGTAATGATCGTCCGCTCCTGACTAGGCTGGGCGCTCTGGGTCCATTGTGCTGGATCTATTGAATATGTTAGGGCGCCGCCGCGGCCATCTTGGACCACCCGTCCGTCTCCACGATGTGGCTAGTGGGCAGGAAGGGCTCCTACGGCGCTTCTCACATCTATCGCAGGTTTGAGAGAGGTTTAGGGGGAGAGGAACACTTGAAGCTGGCTCTCCCTGGCGTTGTCTCCGCTTGATCAGGGCTTCAATAGTGGGTGATGGTGCGGAGCTCCGGGTTAAGCGTCCTTCCTGGAGCTTCTGCACATGCGCACTGTCACTGACGGCACTTATGATGCAGTACTGATTGGCACTGATGAGGCAGTCAGTGGCAACTGGTGAAATTTAGGATGGGGGGGCCAGATCCCACCCTTCCTTTTTGACCCCTCCCACTTCTCATAAGCCCCACCCCTTATAGTTTCCACCCATTGTGTCGGGAGTATACAGCCCATCATCACCAGATAGGGTATACAGTCACCAGATAGGGGTATACAGAGCCACCAGTTAGGAGTATACAGAGCCACCAGATAGCAGTATACAGAGCTACCAAAGAGCAGTATACAGAGCCACCAGATAGCAGTATACAGAGTCACCAGAGACCAGTATACAGAGCCCCGGATAGCAGTATACAGAGCCACCAAAGAGCAGTATACAGAGTCACCAGAGACCAGTATACAGAGCCCCAGATAGCAGTATACAGAACCACCAGATAGCAGTATACAGAGCTACCAAAGAGCAGTATACAGAGCCACCAGATAGCAGTATACAGAGTCACCAGAGACCAGTATACAGAGCCCCAGATAGCAGTATACAGAGCCACCAAAGAACAGTATACAGAGTCACCAGAGACCAGTATACAGAGCCCCAGATAGCAGTATACAGAGCCACCAGATAGCAGTATACAGAGCTACCAAAGAGCAGTATACAGAGCCACCAGATAGCAGTATACAGAGTCACCATAGACCAGTATACAGAGCCCCAGATAGCAGTATACAAAGTCACCAGAGTGCAGTATACAGAGTCACCAGAGAGCATTATACAGAGCCACCAGATAGAACACCAAATCACCACTGTACCATAACACCCACTAACCCCCACCCCCACCACGGGATTCGGGGCTCTGACAGCAGCCACCTGACACCCCCACCCCCCAGGTGCAGCACTCACTGGGTGGTGGAGAAAGAGGATCTTCCTGTGTCTCTCCTCTCTTCTCCACAGTGCAGGCATGCCGGGCAGCAGCGTCAACAGACAGAGATGTCCCCTCCTCCTCATGCTTCCTCCTACCTGTTGCCAAAGCACCACTGGGCTTCCAATAGGATCGCCTGGAGCTTTGGCCTATCGGGAGACAGGTCTGACTGACCTGCCTCCCGATTGGCGGGGAGGCATTGTAGTGTGAAAATATCAAAAATTATTTTGCTATCGTCACAATTGGGTGGAATTGGGGCGCTCTATCTGCACCCCAAGCCCACCCTTTCTTGAAGCCTATTAGGTGCTTCACACCTAATCAGGTGCTTCAAAAAAAAGACACCTCCTCCTGCCCCCACCATAGGAATCCATGTGCCTGGCGTCCTGAAAGGGGCCGGGAGCATGGACAGAAAGGTGGCAGTAGGGATGGGGGGGTGGCGCCCGTGCGCCCTTAATGCATGGGCTGCCCCTGGAGGCAGTACTGATTGGCACTGATGGGCACTGATGATGAGGCACTTATATGCAGCACTGATAGGTGGCACTGATGGGCACTCATAGGTGGCACTGATGGGCACTCACAGGTGGCACCTATAGGCACTCATAGGTGGCACTGATAGATGGCACTGGTGGGCACTTATAGGCGGCTTTGATTAGACACTGATGGGCGGCACGGATAGGCAGCACTGATTAGGAGGCACCAACGGGCATCACTGATGGGCACAGAGTGACATCCCTAATGTGCACTGATTGGCATCACTGGTGGTGAGTCCCCAGTCTCTGTGCTGGGAGCGCACTGTGTGTAGCAAATATGTGGCCCCATGGAAAAAAGCCCAGTACAGTGGGGCCAAATATATGTGTTACGTTGGCGTCAAGGGGTTAATATGAAATCAAATTAAACAATGTTTCTGTAAACCCCCTGCAGCTATGATAAAAAGGGGAAAAACAATCCTAAAACCTGAATACACTCCACATGAAAAGCGCACAGTGATACATACAATATAGTCCACACAAGTGCATAAGCAGCAAAGATCCTTGCGACTCCACCTGCATTTTGGAATCTGCACCCCAAAAAAAAGGCAGGCAAATGGTAAATAACTAAGTTACTACTATTGCCTGTGGTCTCCCTACAGCTGGTTGTTTCTCCCATTACTGACTGACAATGCCTTGTTCTGCACTGTGTTTCCATGTGGAGGCGGCCATGTTGGTAGAGGCAGGGGTTTGCTTCCACATATCAGAGCCTCCAGCAAGGAGAACAATGAGAGGAACACTCGTCACATCACAAAATCTCACTCCAAACCTCCTGAGACTCGCAGTCAGATGCAGCAGTGCCTTAGATCTCACACTGCAGATATACAGCTATGAGGAGATAGGTACAGGAGTGCCTAGGCACACTCACATACCAGGAAGTGCTATCTTTCCGGAGGAACTAAAGACCAAAGGTCGATTTCTTAGGGTACTCATTAGGCACAATTAACATTTCTAGATGTTCTCTATAACAGCAAATCCTCACTTTTTAAATTCAGGCCCCCTTAGAAATTCCTCACATTTGTCTGGAGAGAAATAAATACATAAACAATAGCGGCTCCAATGTGCCTGTTGTATCCTCTGTATGGAGCTCTCTGCTCCACATCAGTTGGACTCCAATTCTCAATTATCCAAAGAGGAACAAACTAGGGAACGCCATCTTCTTGTTCCCTCACAATAAAAGTCTCTTATAGTGTAATACAGTCACATTCTTATTAAATCCACACTCAGATAAATGAATAAAACCCTCACATATAAACCTGCTATACCTAATTCAATAACACGATTATACTCAGAGCAGCCCAGGATTCATATGGAGCAGAGGGACTGACTCTGCTGCACATACACTATATTGTCAAAAGTATTGGGACACCTGCTTATACACGCACATGAACTTTAACCAGTACAGAACCGCGCTATAGCCGAAAGACGGCTACAGCACGGCTCTGAAAATCCGGGAGGACGTCCATGGATGTCCTGCCTCGTGCGCGCTCCCCGCGTGCACTCGCAGCCTACGTGGGCGTGTCCGTGAGTCGGGCGGACTCAATGTCCTCCCGAGACCCGTCGATCACCTGTAGCAGCCTCAGAATGGGGAACCGCCAATGTAAACACAGCGGTTATCCGTTCTGTGAATGGGACATGACAGATCTACTGATCCCTGTCACTGGCATCAGTTAGATCTGTTATGTCCTGACCAGCCCATCCCCCCCACAGTTAGAACACACCCAGGGAACACTGTTAACCCCTTCACTGCCCCCTGCAGGTTAACCCCTTCACTGCCAATGACATTTATACAGTAATCAGTGGACATTTAAATTTCTGATTGCTGTATAAATGTCATTGGTCCCAAAAATGTGTCAAAAACGTCCGACATGTCCACCGCAATATCGCAGTACCGATAAAAATCGCAGATTGCCGCCATTACTCGTAAAAAAAAAAAAAAATAGTAAAAACACCATAAATCTATTCCCATAGTTTGTAAACGCAATTGGTTTTGCGCAAACCAATCAAAATACCCCAATTGCGATTTTTTTTTACCAAAAATATGTAGAAGAATATATATCGGCCAAAACTGATTAATAATTTTCTTTTTTATATTTTTTTTTGGATATTTATTATAGCAAAAAAGTAAAAAATATTGTTCTTTTTTCGAAATCATCGCTCTTTGTTTGTTTATAGCACAAAAAATAAAAACCGCAGAGGTGATCAAATACCACCAAAAGAAAGCTCTATTTGTGGGAAAAAATGATAAAAATTTTGTTTGGGTACAACGCCGCACGACCGCGCAATTGTCATTCAAAATGCGACAGCGCTGAAAGCCTAAAATTGATCTGGGCAGGAGGGGGGTTTAAGTGCCCAGAAAGGAAGTGGTTAATGGTGTCCCAGTCTTAGTTCGTAGGGTTCAATATTGAGTTGGCCCTCCCTTTGCAGCTATAACAGCTACAACTCTTCTAGGAAGGCTGTCCACAAGGTTTAGGAGTGTCTATAGGAATGTTGGCCCTTCCAGAAGCGCATTTGTGAGGTCAGGCACTGATATGGCAGAGAAAGCCTGGCTCGCAGTCTGTGCTCTAATTCATCCCAAAGGTGTTGTATCGGGTTGAGGTCAGGACTCTGTGCAGTCATGTTGCTGGCAGGATCTCCAGGTAAGAAAATCGGCAAAAGATTCACACAAAGGATTTGCTTAACCAATCGCTTCCTGGCCAATGGCAGAATGAAGCTGGGACCGGCCTCTCATCCCTCCTGGTGGTTTTCATACGACGCCCTCGCAGACCGTGGTGCCGCACTGCGGTGCGATCTGTCACCGACTGTTTCTACCAATGATCACTGGACCGGCTCACTGTTGTTACCATGTGACCGCTGTAACCAATCACAGCAGGTCACATGACAGCTGACGACAGTTTTAAGCCATCCCTTGTGTACTATTGTGTTGCTAGCTGTGATTGGTCACAGTGATCACATGGTGCAGACTGGGCCAATCACAACAAAACAAACTGAATAAATCAACTTCACTCAGTAAAATGCTTGCTTATAGTAATAACATTCATAGCTAAATGCAAAGATAATGTGTAAAATAAAAAAAATACTGAACACTTCCAAAGAGTAGTATAATGTTACTATGGTAACATTATTTTGCTCTGGTCAAAGTGTGTTAAAAAAAAACAGGTAAAAAAATATAATAATAAAAAAAAATGTAAAAAATTTTTTTTTTTTTGTTCCGTACTGTCACCAGTCAGTGTCCCTGATCACCACCACACCAGTTATATGATGGCGCTGCACTGCACTGGTGACAGTATATAAAAAATATATATATATTTTTTTTTTATTTAATTTCTTCATTTTCAAAAAAAAAAATATGAAAAAAGTACAACTTCAAAAAACTCACCATGCCTCTTACTAAATACCTCAGCCTGCCTGTCTACTGTCCAAAAAAGAGGATCGCTGCCAGCCTGCATCCGCCAATGCTTTGGTACACAGGCAGAATTGGGGTCTTTCAGTACAGAAGGCATGGATCCTGTGTCTCAGCTAAGCAGGGATACAGATCCATGCCTTCCCCTAGTACAAGCATCGTCCACACAGTAGTAAAGCACTGGTCAGGCACACATTTAACCATGTGATCGCCCCTGATATTAACCCCTTCCCTGCCAGTGTCATTAGTACAGTGACAGTGTATTTTTCATCACTGTATTATGTCACTAGTCCCCAAAGAGGATCGAAAGTGTCATTTAGGTGTCCCGACTGTCCGCCACAATATCGCAGTCCCACTATAAGTCACTAATTGCCGCCACTACTAGTAGAAATAAATAAATAAAAATATCCCATAGTTTGTAGACATTGTAACTTTTGCTCAAACCCATCAAAATACGTTTATTGGAATTTGTATACCAAAAATATGTAGTGCTAAATTGTTGGTTAAAGTAATGCAATGCCGTAAATTTTTTAAAAAATGGCCTGGTCATGAAGTGGGGGGGGGGGTAAATCTTCCAGAGACCAAGTGGTTAAGGGCCTCAAAAAATGAAATAGTCTGTCAGTACATCAGCACTGATCAATTTTCAAATATACAGTATATAGCATAGATTGTAGACGCTATAATTAAGAATTCATATAATATACACTTTTTTTTTTTACCACAGACATATAGCAGAATACATTTAAATTTATGAAGAAATTCGATTTTTTTTAAATTATCAATCAAAAAACCCTTATTGTTTTTTTTTTTTTTTTTACCTAAAATATGGAGCAGAATACATATTGTCCTAAATTTATGAAGAAATATGATTTTTTAAAAAAAAAATTTTGGATATGTTTTATAACCGAAAATAAAAAATATTGTTTTATATATATATATATATATATATATATATAGCAGAATGCATATTGGCCTAAATTTATGAAGAAATTTGATTGTTTCATTATTTTATTGGGTATGTTTTATAACTAAAAATAAAAAAATATTGTTTTCTTTTAAATTTTTGGTCTCTTTTCACTTATTTTTTTTTAACCCAGAAAGATTGTAGACGCTGTACCTAAGAATCTAATTAAAATACACTTTTTTTTAAACAAAGGCATCTAGCAGAATATATATTGGCTTAAATGTATGAAGGAATTTGATTGTTTTAATTATTTTATTAGATATGTTTTATAACTGAAAATAAAAAATATTGTTTTTATTTAATTTTCCATATATTTAAATTTTCAGCCTTTTTTCATTCATATAACAAAAAACCCAGCGGAGATCAAATACCACCAAAAGAAAAAGCTCTATTTGTGTGAAAATAACTGCAAATGTCATTTGTATACAATGTTGCATAATGATGTAATTGTCAATTGAAGTAGCTCAGTGCTAAATAGAAATAATGCTCTGATCATGAAAGGGTTAAAACCTTCCGGAGCTGAAATGGTTAAACAATAAAATAAGGATCCTTATCCTCGTGTGTTATCTGTGTGAATTCTGCCGATTTAATGGATGAGGTCATGTTTCTTGTAATTTGCCACATATCTGAATTTGACATTTATTAATGGGGACCCAAACAGGAATAAACTGGTTGATTCCAGACATTTCAACCTGAAAGGTAATCTCACCCTCCCCTCCCCCACAGAATAGAAAAAAATGATCAGTTGAAATCCACAAATGTACTGGCTTTTGTTGCCATGGTTACAAGTTGACTAGTAAAAAAAGATAAGACACCCCCTCCCCTCCCACTCTAATGGAAAGTCCAACTTTACAGACCTTAGTTGGTCAAATAAGGACAAACCCAGGGGTAATTATTTACAGTTTAAGTCTATACACCGTTTAATGTTCTTTGTACTGGAGTAGGTAATTTAGCCGTCTTAAGTGTGTCTATTGTGTGCTCCTATTCCTAGGAATAAAATAACAAATTGGTAAAGTCGAGGCCTTCCAAAATTGGGAAAGTACTAGTCTCGTAATAAAGATAAATCGTGACTCGATGAAGTTAACTGTTA
>BLSH010202425.1:63055-76354 GCA_018402905.1 Glandirana rugosa
CCCCCCCCCCCCCCGGTGCCTTCCATGGCTTTCTCAGACTCTCCCATCCCACCAGGAGACCTGGGCAACCATCCGGGTAAATATGCTGGCTGGTCAGACAGCTGAACAAAGTCGTGATCGGCTTTGATCAGCTCTCCACTATGGGAACCCGGAAGCGATGACTTGACATCACTCCCGGTTTACCCAGATGTTAACAACACCATTTTTAAAGAGTAAATAAACCCTGGAGGGTTTTACTTCCTCTTTGTTACCCTGCAATGTAAAAGCATTGTAGGCTAGTATGTATCGCATACTAGTCTATTAAGTGTCACTTACCTGCATTGGAAGCCTGCGCTGTCCCCACTCCAGGCCGGGTCCATATTCCACCCCTCTTCTTTACGGGGCCGCGGACTCCGTCTCTGTGATAGGCTGTAGCCGCGTGACGTCACTCCCACCCATGCGGCACAATCGCTGCACAATCTCAGTGAAGAAATGGCACAGAGGCTGTTTATTCGCTACGCATGTGCCGATGACGTTGGCACATGCAAGTACATTGTAAACCGTGCAGGTTTAGGATATATGCAGGGAACCTACAGGTAAGCCTTATTATAGGCTTACCTGTAGGTTAAAGTGGTTGTAAAGACTTTACAACCACTTTAAAAAATCGAAAGCATTCAAAAACACAGATCTAGGTGTTGTGAATGCCTTTATGGGCAGAGAAGGGACTTGGGGTCTTACAGTACCTGTCATATGCCTATTGCTGTCACAAGGATGATTACAGCCTGGATTCTACCAATGGGTTCTCCTAGGAGACTCCGCAATCTGGGATCTGGGAAAACCAGAAATGGTGAGCAGGTGCCATACACAGCAATCTGACCGTACTGTCACCTAAATAACCTGAAGTGGTGGGGCTGGTAATGGGATAGAGCCAGGTACTCCCTCCCCCTGCCCATATATAATGTTTTTACTTAAATCTAATGACTGTAAAATGTAATTCCTTCAGAATTTAACTGTTTTTCTCTTTTTATAGATTCATTGCAGCTGAAATAGCCTGCGGATTGACGTTCCTCCACAAGTGTGGAATCGTTCATAGGGACATCAAGGGAGACAACATCCTACTGGACAACAAAGGTCATGTCCGCATTGCAGACTATGGAGTGGCGGTAATGGATCTGTATGGTGATACGAAGGTCAGGGGTGTAGCCGGAACAATTGGATACATGGCCCCAGAAGTAAGTCACTCTCTGTTTACCCATCACTAGTCCTCATCTATTCAGCATATCACAATCCATTCACTATCCCTCTGATACTTATAATATGAACATTTTAGACTGCATATAGAACACAGCAATGTACATCACCTGATTAGCAATCATTAAGCTCTTAAAAATCTTTTTTGTTACTTTCATTAATTTGTTAATGTATGTCCATGGGGGGGGCAGACATTGTGTATGCCGGCTCTGCCTCCTGGTTAGCAGTTGGGCGCAGTGGTTGTTCTTTGCTATTCCTCTTACTTAATGCGAGCCTAGCTACAATCTCTATAATAACTGACATATGAAATAGTGAACATATAAAAATGTAAAATGCTACATCAGGGTTAATGTTACAATGATTGCTACTGGAGAGCAGATATCACTACCTGCTCTCTGTTGCACTCTGCAGAATCAAGGCCCATTTATAAAATGCATGCCACTGTGTAGAGCCTGTGGTATCCTAGGAAAGTCTGTATACTTAAAGCGGAGTTCCACCCAAAAGCTGAACTTACGCTTTATGTGTAAGTGACCCCCTGACATGCCACAATTGGCATGTCATTTTTAGTTTGGGGGGGGCGGGGATCCTGTCTTCACAGGGTCCAAGCTCCCACTTCCTCTCCTGGTGCCGCAGAACCGGAAGGAAGTTCACCTCTCCCCCCTCCCTTCTGACAATCTTCTGAGACAAGTCACAGGTCCCAGAAGACTGCCTGGCCATTCACAGTGCCCAGCGCGGCTCGACATGGGCAGTGCATGCCCGTACGTGAAGCCACAGCTGGGCACCCACACTTGCTATGCTGGCACCATGAATGGGAGGGGGAGAGGAGTGATGCATCGGACGGCTGCATCACTGGACCATGGGACAGGTGAGTAGCCATTTATTAAAAGTCAGCAGCTATACTTTTTGCAGCTGCCAACTTTTAAATGGGTGGAACTCCACTTTAACATAGAAATAGAACTTTGATTTGATTAGGGTGAGTCACATGACTAGGCTTTCCTTCAAACTCTTTTTATTTTTACACCCATTCCCTGTAATAGCACTCAAAGTCCCAATTCCACCGCTGTGCTTTATAAATGGCATTTTTATTAAAGTAGCGGTATTGCCATAGTAAGGATATACTGCTGCTTTGTAAATGCCTCCCTTAGAATACATGTTCAATGAATATATTATTTTTTTCCCTATAAAAGGGATTTTATATAAAGGAATGTCAGTTTGTAGGAACTAAGTAACGGATTTCTCTTCTCTGATTGGCAGGTTATAAATGGCGACTTCTACCAGTTTGAACCTGACTGGTTTTCAATGGGGATTGTTATCTACATGATGGCTACATGCACCGTGCCATTCTGTAACCATACCATACAGGTATACAGGGAGGCTGTGAGCTTCAAAAATCCTGTTTACCCCCCGGAAATGGACCCGGACCTGGAGGACTTTATAGAAGGAGTAAGTAAAAGACCTTTTGTAACTCTGAAGAGGCACGGGGAAAGTTTCTAAGCCTACTGCTGCTTCTTTAGGGGTATAATGTAGGGGTGTTGCCAAGTCTGGTTGTCAGCTAGACTGCTGGGTAGTTTGGCTTCTTCATCCCATGGGGAAGATCCATTGGTAATACTTCATTCTGGGGTTGAGAACTCGGAAGATGCCACATAGGGTCAATCACTGATGTGCACATTGTATGTTGTTATTAAAGCAGAACTCCTACCCATTTACTATTGTTTTGAACATAGTGGCGAGGATTAGATCACCCGCCATCATTTTAATGTTGTCTGTATCCCTGTTGTGGACATTTTGTTTCATATCCTGTCCTGGGGACATGGAAATCTCACCAAGGGGAACATAGAGAGCAACCACAAGCTGACAGAGGTTCTAACCCTTTGCAACTCCATTCATCAAACTGCGTTTATCATCTTGTGCTGATAAATGTTAATGAGAAGAAAAAAAGATCTTAAAAAAAAAATCAAACCCCTTTTTCTTTGTGGCAGTAATTCTACTTTTACCACCAATCTAAAGAGCTCAGGGAACCAGCAGTGATCTAATTGTGGCACAGCATAAAGTGTACTTATTTGTTTTGCTGGAATATAATATGAATTCCATCCATGCTCAATCACTCAGCTGATCTACACTTCAGCAGACAGACATCCAGCACCTGTACTTGGCTATATGTGTGTCTTCACATGCTAAGATCCTCCAATGGGTGATAGGACCGCCCAGGAGGAGACACACTGTCCTCAGAGTTTTCTTTTTCTAAAAAGTGCAAAATGAACTCTAAATAACTCTTAATTTTCTTTCATAGCTGCTATGTAAATGTCCGGACAAGAGACTTGGAATCGGCAGAGACATAAGACGCCATCCATTCATGAGGACCATCGATTGGAAGTTGCTGGAAAAAGGGAAAGGACGGCCCCCTTTCTCAGTAGGCCCAGTAAGTACACAAATCTTTGTAGGATGAGGATCCAAAAAGAAGGTTGTCACACACTGTAAGGAGCATTGCTGTATCCTTACAGATAATGTAGGGGGCACAGATATATCCCAGCCTGCAGGACAACCTCAGAGACTAATCAATCGATATTTCATTTTCCATGGGAGAAGGAAATAAGAAAGAAACTTTCTATGCATCAGACACACATGGGGTTGATTAATTAAAACTGGAGAGTGCAAAGTCTGGTACAGCTCTGCTTGGTAGCCAATCAGCTTCCAACTTTCAGCTTGTTCAATTAAGCTTTGACAAAAAAAAATGGCAGCTGATTGGTTTCCTTGCACAGCTGCACCAGGTTTTACATTCTCCAGTTTTAGTAAATAAACCCCAATGATGCAGAGCTGGGAGTGACAGTTGGAGTGAGAAGGTACAATGGTACATAATACAATGTCTGGAATGTCTAGGACATGTGACTTCCGCCATTATGATGTGCTGGAAGGCATGGGACCAGACATGTAGTTTGTTTCTAGATTTGTATCCTATCTGCTCTCCCACTGCATAGAAAGAGGAAGAAGGGTCTAGGTTGAATTCAGAAAGTTGGTCAATGTTAAACCCCAACTTAAGAAAGTAAACCTTGCAGTAGGCAAACACCACCCCCACCCCACCCTGCACTCTAAGGGTTTATTACTTGTTAACTCTAGAGGCAGAGGAAAAGGGAACTAGCTATCACCATTCTGCATCATTATGTACAATACAGGCCTATCAGTCCTACATTGTATGTGATGAGGTAAGCATCTGACCGTGGCTGGGAAAGCTTTACAGAGGGGCTATGAGGACCAGTTGCACAGATGAAGGCATTCCTAACCAAGGAATCAATTATTACACCTTATTCCTCTACTCCTATACAAAAGATGACCCCCTCCCACAAATACTGCAAGGGTAGAGTTTACTTTTTTCTGGATATTGCTTTAAGTAATATCCAGATGTTTACTCAGGTCAGACATCTATGAATACAGAAACTCATATTTGTTTTTTCTTTTTGCAGCCCTTGGACATGGACTTGGAAATGCACTCTCGGCTTCCTCCATCTGCGATAGATAGAAAGGCATTGGACATTCCAGGAAAGAAAAAAGACATGCCTGGATTCCTAAACATCGACAGGTTGTGAGCACGCCTGTCAACCATCCAAAGACATTGACTTCCTGATGAGACATAATACCCGGATTGGACCTATATACCGATGGATTCATGAGAACTTTCAACGAGGACAGTTCATCTGTAAAGACATTGATATCATCTTCAGAAGATCCAGATGAACAAAGATTCCTCCTATTTTGACAATATTTCTTCATGTGACATAATACCCGGATTGGACCTATACCGATATATGCATGAAAAATTGTATTGTATTGAATGTGTGCAGTCAGCCTATGTTACACTATGAGGACGGAGCAGCCGGGCAGCCGGGGAACACAGCCACAGGTCCTAAATTGTGTGCATTTTGTCTGCACACCTGTCAAATTAGGACCCGCGGCTGTGCTTGTCCAGCTGCTGCGTCCCTTTAAAGTGGTAATTGGACATCAATTTGCATTCAATATTCATAACACAAGCAGTTAAAACTGAAAACCATCAAAAGATATTGTGATCCCCACCCAGCCTGCAGCTGTGTGCAGTCAGGCTATGTTACACTATGGGGACGGAGCAGCCGGGCAGCCGGGGAACACAACCACAGGTCCTAATTTGTGTGCATTCAGGGCCACTCACCCACGCCTGCACACCTGTCAAATTAGGACCCGTAGCTGTATTTGTCCAGTTGCTGCGTCCCCATAAAAGGGGTAGGCAGACATCACGATATCTTTTCATGTTTTTTCATTCTAAAACTGGTTGTTTCACATTTATTAGTCTATTTCCCCCACAGATGTATAATCCAAGGAGTATTCCGATCACCTTCGGGGGTCAGGAAGGAATTTTTTCCCTGTTGGAGCAAATTACACTTCATCAGGGTTTTTTTCGCCTTCCTCTGGATCAACTGTGGGGTCTGGATAATCATACAAAAAAAAACAAAAAAAAAAACTGCACTGTACAGAGGAGCCTTGACGAGGCAGTGCAGCTTCCACATACATTTGGAAATGTGTGCAATGTGACTGCCTGCACAGGGATGCACGGACCGCCTGTACCCACCACCCTCACATGGGGTACAGATTCAAGCACCTTGTGTGAACGACGCCATAGGACCTCACTTTACAGAGGAGCCTTGGCATAGACCAGTGGCTTCCACATTGCTAATGTATGCAACTAAGACCTCTGTTTTAGCAGTAAATTGTTAGATTGTGCCATGTTGTTTTATTTGCAGGCTAGCTGGAAAGTGTGCTGGGAAATCTTTTGTTTTTGTGCGTGCAAAGTCCTTCCATGTTCATCTTACTTACAAAAGCTAGTTATAAACTGCAGTAGCTGTCCTGTTTTGTATAAAACTACAATTATATAAAAAGAAACTGAGATGGTTGTCCGTTTTCTAAAAACTATATTAATGTATTATTTTGGTATTATACATATACAATCTTTCTGTTGTCAATAAACATCAAGTAGATGACAAGAAAAAATTCCCAGAGCACTATGGGTTATCTAAAGAGGCAGGCAGCACAGCAGATGAAGTCTGAATTTGGGAAGATTTGTGTGACTGAATCCTCAGAGGGGAGCTGTACAATGAAGGTCAATTTAGGCCTGCTAAAAGGGGATGTTTCAATGCACTACATTGCAGGCCTCTGTTGTATAAGCCCTTCCCTCAGAGGATGGACACCAAGCAAAAAGAAGGAGGTCATTACTCTTCATTCTGTGGGCCATTTCACTTTGAACAGGAGCTGAGAGCTCCGGAGGAGCTGGTAGTACCAAGAAGAATATGAAGGTAAAAGGAGGATACTAAGATATAAGAATAAAGAACAAAAGTCAAGGGAAACTGCCATGAAAATCAAAATAGATGGGGATGATCTTTGACTATCAATGAAGTTTTCGTGAAGTGCTAACCGTGTAAGAAAAAAGATGGGAGGCCGAAACCAAGAGAAGTAGGCCAAGAAATAGACTGATTAACCATGGAAATAAATATGTGAATATCTCAATTTTCTCTGAAATACGCAAACAAGGAGAAGGAACATTCCAGGTGCGGCACATTCAACAAGACGGATAGATAGTGATGGTAATAGCAGCCTTAGCCCTGACTCCATCCAGGCCATGTCCCCTCTATTGCATTGAGCCCAGCCCTCTGGCTTTAGTCTTGGAGGACCTCCATGACTAAGCCCAGTAGGCAGGGCAAAGGGAGTCAGGGCAAGGCCTGGATGGAGTCTGGGTCAAGGCTGCTCTTACCATCACTACCAAATGGTCTTGTTGGATGTGTGGCACCTGGAATGTTCCTTCCCCGTGTTTGCATACATTGAACTGAGACAAACCCCTTCCTAGCCTGCACTCCCCAGGGGCTGTTCACCAGACTTGGACCAACAGGAGCCTGGAGCGCCACCCCATTTCTTTTTTGTTTGCATTCGTCTGAAATATACTACATCTGTGTCAAGCCACTGCCTCAAATTACCTTAACCTCTTAACGCGTACAGGTAAAACAAATCCTAATGCCTAAGCACAATTTTGCAACCTTGACATGTGTTAGTAAAACCATGCATATCATCACAAGTACTTTGTACATTCAGGTGGATTATACCGTGCTTTATTTTCATGGTAATTTGGGCTTTCATTTGGTGGTAAATGGTTATGGATATCTCCTGAATTTTTTTTTTATCAAAGAAAAACTGACCCAAAATAGTAAAAAAAAACATTTTTTTTTAAATGTAGCTGTACATTTCTTGTTATTACCATACCCTATCACCAAAGAACAACCCAAAAAAATGATCCTGCTCCTGACAATACCAGCGATACCACATATATGTATGTTACTTGTTCTTTGTACACGTAGTACAGCCCAAAAACTATAGTGCACATTTGGCTTTTTTTTGTCCTACCTAAAACACACTGACACTTATTAAAAAAAATTTTGTAACCACTTTCCGACCGCAGTCTGACGGCGACAGAGTGGCTCGTTTTCGCAAACCACCGTCATATGACGGCTGCTGCGATAACTAGTGCTGCACGCTCACTGTGTCCGGGGGGGGCCAGGAAGCTGGTAGGGCGGACTCGATCGCCGCCGGCTACCCATGATGGCCCCCCCGCAGTGAGAGAACGGAGGTCTGTGTAAGTAAACACGGATCTCCGTTCTCATAGAGGGGGAAAGGCGGTGATCACAGGCTTCAATTTTATGGAAGCCGTGATCATCCCCTTTCCCCAGCCTTCATTGCCAATGGCATTTACACAGTAATCAGCGCATTTTTATAGCACTGATCGCTGTATAAATGGCAATGGTCCCAAAAAATCCGACATGTCCGCTGCAATATCGCAGTACCGCTAAAAATCACAGATCGCCGCCATTACCAGTAAAAAATAAAAAAAAATAAAAACCCCAGAAATGAATTCTCATCGTCCGTAAACGTGGCACCTTTTGTGCAAACCAATCAATAAACACTGATTGCGATTTTTTTTTTTACCAAAAGTATGAGGAAGAATATAAATCGGCCAAAACCGATGGAAAAAAATGTTTTTTTATTATTTTTTTTGGATTTGTATTTTAGCAAAAAGTAAGAAATTTGGTTTTTTTGCAAAATTGTCACTCTTCTTTTGTTTATAGCGGCGATCAGAAATGACGCTGAGGCGATCAAATACCACCAAAAGTAAGCTCAGTTTGTGGGAAAAAAAAGATGCAAATTTTGTTTGGGTACAACGTCGCACGACCGCGCAATTTTCAGTTAAAGCGACGCAGTGCCAAATCGCAAAAAGTGCTCTGGTCCTAAAGTGGGAAATCCTTCCGGGGCTGAAGTGGTAAAATATATATTTTACAACTTCAATACTGGGCATTTTCACCCCCTTCCTGCCCAGTCCAATTTTCAGCTTTTAGCTCTTTTGCATTTTGAATGACAATTGCGTGGTCATGCAACACTGTACGCAAACAAAATTTTTATATTTTTTTTCCCACAAATAGAGCTTTCTGTTGGTGGTATTTGATCACCACTGGGGTTTTTATTTTTTGCGCTACAAATAAAAAAAGACCGAAAATTTTGAAAGAAAACTTTTTTTTTCGTTTCTGTTACAAAACTTTGTAAATATGTACGTTTTCTCCTTCACTGATGAGCGCTGATGAGGCTGCACTGACGGGCACTGATGATGCAGTACTGATTGGCACTGATGAGGCAGTCAGTGGTGGCTGGTGAAGTTTAGGATGGGGGGGATGCAAGATCCCACCCTTCCTTTTTGACCCCTCCCACTTCTCATAAGTCCCAACCCATTGTGTCGGGAGTATACAGCCCTTCATCACCAGATAGGGTATACAGCCACTAGATAGGGGTATACAGAGTCACCAGATAGGGGTATACAGAGACACCAGTTAAGAGTATACAGAGACACCAGAGAGCAGTATACAGAGCCACCAGAGAGCAGTATACAGAGCCACCAGATAACAGTCACCAGATAGGGTATACAGAGTCCCAGATAGTAGTATACAGAGCCCCAGAGAACAGTATACAGAGCCCCAGAGAGCAGTATACAGAGTCACCAGAGAGCAGTATACAGAGTCAACAGACAGCAGTATACAGAGTCACCAGATAGCAGTATACAGAGTCACCAGATAGGGTATACAGAGCCCCAGATAGCAGTATACAGAGCCCCAGAGAGAAGTATACAGAGCCCCAGAAAGTATGTATACAGAGTCAATAGACACCAGTTTACAGAGCCCCAAAGAGTAGTATACAGAGTCACCAGAGAGTAGTATACAGAGCCACCGGAGAGCAGTATACAGAGCCACCAGATAGGGTATACAGAGCCACCAGAGAGAAGTATACAGAGCCACCAGATAGGCTATGCAGAGTGCCAGATAGCAGTATACAGAGCCACCAGAGAGCAGTATACAGAGCCACCAGATAGGGTATACAGAGTCACCAGAGAGCAGTATACAGAGCCACCAGATAGGAAAACACCAAATAACCACTGTACCATAACACCCATTGACCTCCACCCCCCGCCGTGGGAGTTGGGGCACTGACAGCAGCCACCCGACACCCCCCCACCCCCCCCCCCCAGGTGCGGCACTCACTGGGTGGTGGAAAGAGGATCTTCCTGTGTCTCTCCTCTCTTCTCCACAGTGCAGGCATGCTGGGTAGCAGCGTTGGTGGACAGAGATGTCCCCGCTCCTCATGCTTCCTCCAACCTGTTGCAAAAGTGCCACTGGGCATCCAATAGGATTGCCTGGAGCTTTGGCCTATTGGGAGACAGGTCTGACTGATCTGCCTCCCAATTGGCGGGGAGGCATTGTAGTGTGAAAATACCAAAAATAAATTTGCTATCGTCACACAATTGGGTGGGATCGGGGTGCTCTCTCTGCACCCCGAGCCCACCCTTTCTTGAAGCCTATTAGGTGCTTCACACCTAATCAGGTGCTTAAAAAAAAAGACACCCCCTCCTGCTCCCGCCATAGGAATCCATGTGTCCGGCGTCCTGAAAGGGGCCGGATGCATGGACAGGAAGGTGGCGGTAGGGATGGGGGGGTGGCGCCCGTGCACCCTTAATGCACAAGCTGCCACTGGAGGCAGTACTGATTGGCACCAATGGGCACTGATGATGAGGCACTTAAATGCAGCACTGATAGGTGGCACTGATGGGCACTCACAGGTGGCATTAATAGGCACTCATGGGTGGCACTGATAGATGGCACTGGTGGGCACTTATAGGCGGCTTTGATTAGGCACTGATGGATGGCACTGATGGGTAATGATGGGCGGCACTGATAGGAAGCACTGATGAGGAGGCACTGACAGGCATCACTGATGGGCACAGAGTGCCATCCCTAATGTGCACTGATTGGCATCCCTGGTGGGCTCTAGTGGACATACCTGGTGGTCTCTAGTGGGCATCCCTGGTGGTCTCCAGACAGTGGGCATCCTCGATGGGTGTGCACTGATAATCAATGCGCTGATTATCAGCGCAAAGTGTAGTTTGAATAATATGGTAAGATTATGGTGGGTATGGCGCTGCCTCTCGGAAATGTCAAATCTGTTATCAGCTCATAAATTTTCCAGAATGTTGGTATTCTAAAATTACTACAGAGGATATCAATGCGAGTAATCTTATAATGCAAAGATGGGTGCTATAGTCATGTGGGTGATGATCTCCTATCTCCCAAGGTGTTATTAAGGTTAAAAATTTGAAAAATAATACTGAGATAAATACTGAAACACAAAAAAGCAAAATGTGATAAATAGAATAAAAAAGTATCAAAAAATGAATACCAATGTGAACCAACACTAAAAATCTGGTCTAGATACTCCCTAATGATTGCATGTGTTATTGCTTGAAATAAATTGTACAACAAAGTCAGGCATGAACCGTAGATGCAATAGTCAGGAAGTCTGGCATGTCTTCTGCGTTCCACGGCCCGAAACCGGAAGTGACGTATGATGTATGGCCCCCGCCCTACGCGTGTCATCATAGAACACCTACTGGAACGGTGCCATCTTGGTCCACTCCCGGCCTTTTCTACTACTAGTGATTATGGACACCCATCAGAGCCCGCGGCCATATTGTTGTAGATCAAAACAATGGCCACCATGGTATTGTAGCCAATGTGATCTAATATGGGCAGGATCCGCAGCAGACATGCCGTCTTATCATTATGAAAGCATTACAAAATAAGCTCTCTAACTTTGATGAACTACGTAATCAATATAAGTCGTGGACATATGTATTCTTGTATAGCAGGCTGCTTCGATATATACAGTGGTGAATTAAAATAATGGGAAAATTAAATCTTTATTGGTGTTGTGTTATAATAAGAGTGCATATAAAAAGTTGTGTGTATATATAACAAGTGAAAATCTAAAAAAATGTTTATAAATTTTTTTTATAAAAAATGTAAAAAATATATAGGAAAAGAAGGGGTGTAAAAATGTAAAAGGAGCAAGGGATTTGTGGTCTAAAACACGTCATGAACTCAATGCCGTAAGTGTGTGTGTGTTATTGGGACTAACGGAGGGGACGAGATAAACAATATCTGGAGGATAATAGGAAGAAGTATATCAAAGTAGAGGAGCATTGTTAAAGATACAATTACAAGGTTCAATTCCCAGGTAGAGTGATGATAAAATTACAAGATAATATTCCAAGATAGAACGATATATAAAAATACCAAATTGCAAATAATAAAATCACATTCCAAAAAAAAATATATATATATATATATACACATACGTATATAAAAAAAAAAAATATATATATATATAAATAGGAGGGAATGAGTCATACAAAAGCCTAGGACTAGGACCCGATATTTGTAGGGGTATGTAACCATGACTGAAAATAGCTACAAATAGCTAAAAGTGGGCCTAGTTGCCCAAAGACAGGAAAAACGGAAGTGGAGGCCAGTGGAAGAGTATAGTTATAATTTTAAAATATTTTTTAAAAGTCAGTGATAAAACAATTCAAATCTATCTCGACATTCATTCCGTCAGGTTAGAGGGTGTTCATTAGGAATATCCACTTAGTCTCATTCTTTGAGACTATTTTGACATAACTTCTCCTCTCCAATGGCCTGTAATTTTATCTATACCATAAAAGGATAACAGGAAAGGGTCCTTCTGATGGTATTCTTTAAAGTGCCTAGATACACTATGTTTAGGAAACCCCTTTCTGATATTTTTGATGTGTTCTCTAATCCTAATATATAGTGGCCGTGTAGTCCATCCTATGTATTGTATCTTACAAGGACATTCCAAAAGGTAGGTTACATGTGTGCTTCTGCAGGTAATTAAATCTTTTATTTTAAATGTTTGCCCCGTGGTATGTGATCTAAATGAGGTGATTTTGTTCTCCAATGTTTTACTCACTCGACATGGAAGGCATTTTTTACATCTAAAAAAACCTTTTAGGTTAGGGGATACCTTAACATGTTTTGGGGGGTCCAGTACATTCTGCACTAATTTGGTCCTCATTGTGGGTGCTTTCCGAGAAATTAATCTGGGTTTGGTTGGTAAGAAGGTCTTCAGCGTTTTATCTGATCTTAACCGCTTAACAACCGCTCTATAGACAAATGACGTCTACAGAGCGGTTGCTTAATTCTGGGAGGACGTCTATTGACGTCCTCCCAGAATCGCGGTTCCCGCGCGCCCCCTGGGGCGCGCACACGGGAACATCCGTGACCGTCGGGTCCGGGGGACCCGACTGATCACGGATCGTGATGAATGGCCGCTGTGCGCGGCCTTTCATCACGTGATCGCGCCGTCAAATGACGGCGCGATCACATGTAAACAAGTCGGCGCTTCCGCCGGCTTCTCTCTCCTCTCCGCACCGATCGGTGCAGTGTGAGAGGAGAGAGGGGGGAGAGAGGACACGCTGCAGCGCTGTGGGCGATGTGCAATGCCCACAGCGCTGCCTAGGTGACATAACACACCCCCCACCATCTATTTACCACCCACCCACCACCCACCCAGCCACCATCAGCCACCCACCACCCACCCAGCCATCATCAGCCACCCACCACCCACCCAGCCATCCACCCCCCACCCATCCTCACTCAATCC
>BLSH010202435.1:13023-37185 GCA_018402905.1 Glandirana rugosa
GTGGCGGGGATGGGTAACTTTACTTACCCGTCGAGAATGTTTCGCCGACATGTGGTGAAGTCTTGGTGGCACGCGGTTACGAAAATTCGGGAAAAATTGGGAAAGAATCGCCAATTTTCACGGTGTGACGACGGGCTTATCACCGCTATATCGCGGGCGATATTGTCACCATTTTACGTCGATTTGATCGTAGCGAAATGACGACTACGAGCCCTCCGGGGTCACATTTTGCCGTGATTGTGGGTGTGTAGTGTGTATATGGGGTGACCCTCCCCGTTAGCACTTTTAACCGCTAAGAAAGGGTTAAAAAGGGCTTAAAAGCATTGGCGCACGGTGGTTCTGAAGTGGTGTACAGCCGCTTTGTAAGAGCTGCCCATTCATTTCAATGGGTAGGGGCGGTGGAGGAGCAGTGTATACATCACTCCCACACCGCCCCAAAAATGCTGCTTGCAGGAGTTTGTTTCCTCTCCTGCAAGCGCGCCGCCCCAGTGTGAAAGGACACACTGACTTTAATTAAGAGGCACTTTACAGGTGCTATTTTTAGCTAAAAAAAAGCCCGTAAAGCGCGTCAGTGTGAAAAGGGGGCTTAAAGCTTGCCCTTTTGCTGCCGCACATATGGGTTAGGTATGCAGCAACAGGTTAATGAAAATGTACTTACCAGATCCTCCACTCCTCTATGCCGCTAGACTCCCGAAGAATTTTCTCTGCTATTCTCCATGCGTCTAAGGTCCTGACATAATCAAGACTGATGCAGGGTCTATAGCCCTGCATTGGACATGAGGACTCTGCTACTGGATCATGGGGGAGCTCTATCTCCCTTAAAATGAACCAGCAATTAACCCTTGTAGTGCGGACATAGCCTATCTGCAAAGGACCATTTTCACATTTCACAGAGTTGGCTTTTTAAAGAAGGCGTGTTCTGATAAAAACACAGGACTGCCATTGCTAACCTCCTCCTGAAAATGCCAGGTGCCTGGCTGTCTCTGGCTTCAATGCTTTATTAGTCACAGACCTGGAACAAGCATGTAGCTAGTGAAGTCAGAGAAAAGTCAGATCTCCTAATACTCACACTTGTTCCGGGTCAGTGACTCAGAAAGTCCTGTAAGCTTTGGGTCATCATGATAGCCAGGACACGAGTAGATCCAGAAGGAGATCTCAGCAATGGCAGCCTCTATATTTCTCTGTGTATTGCTGAATATGGATGTCACAGGATCTGTACAAATGGAGGTAGTAGATGTGTATGTGGAAGATCAGGATAACGCAATGAATGTTCTGATTACCTACAATACATTGCTATCAGCTGTGCCATTGTAGTGGTGACAGGGTCACTTTAAGAGAATCTACATATACTCTGATTATATTATATTGCTGTACCGCCCTGGAAAGTATTTCTTCATAACTTTATTAGCCCACTTACACTGACAGTTTATGTTATTTCTACCTTTTAAAAAAATATTAAACACACCGACACAGGTGAAAATATGTGCATTTATTTATTTTTGTATTTGAGCCTGAAAAGCATTGTAACCACAATCAGTGGATGGCGGGTGCAATGCTCAGGTCAACGCTGTATCTTGGCCTAGGCCTACAAGGCCCAGGCCTAGGGCGGCACTTTGCAGGGGGGCAGCACGAAAAGAGTCCCCGCCGGCTTGCGCTACACTTAGTGTAGCGCCAGTGCTATAAGGCGGACTGGCCCGGGAGGCAAATCGGTCTAGCACCCCCATAAAGCGGCTTGGCAGGGCCGCCATCAGGGGGGGCAACCCATACATATGTAGAGGACCCGGGCGGCGGACCCCAACTAATGAGTTGTTGTTCTGCCCCATAGCCAAACAGGAAGTGTGAGGAAATCTCTGCAAATAAGGGGAATCCAATGCCCCCCTCGCCCCATCAAAGCCCTCAAAACTAGTGTCCCCACTGGAAAATTTCAAAGTGGGTCAGGAAACAGGAAGGGGTGGCTCATATTTAAATTAGGGGGGGTGGGTGGCTCATATTTAAATTAGGGGGGTGGGTGGCTCATATTTAAATTAGGGGGCTACACTAGTTTAGTCAGGCCTAGGGCAGCACAAAACCTAAATACACTGCTGGTGTCAATATGGACACGCGTAGTGTGTATGCACGGATGCGAATCACACGCCCCCCCACACACAATATGAAGCATGCGAATCGCATCCACAAACAATATGTCCCGGAAAAACACGCCACACATAGAGCACACGGGGAGCCCATTAGGGTAAGTTAAAATGGTGTGCATAAGATACTAGGGGGCGAAAATGCAAGCAGATATAGGGGTGGTAATGAGACATGGATCTACAAGAACGATGATGTTTCAATACAGGGGTCCTCAAACTATGGCCCTCCAGTTGTTCAGGAACTACAATTCCCATCATGCCTAGTCATGACTGTGAATGTCAGAGTTTTACAATGCCTCATGGGATGTGTAGTTCCGCAACAGCTGGAGGGCCATAGTTTGAGGATGCCTGTTTCAATACTTTCATTTAAGCCACCAGGCAAAAGAACATCTAGCGTGAAGATCCAAAACGTTTCGCGAGCACAGAGTTTTTTGAAACGTTCTGCTTCAGGCAATGAGGGGGCAATCTGCTCTATAACCCAGACCCTCAAACCCTCAAAGTGTTCTTAATCTTTTTACTCATTAAACGGCTTTTACATATTGCACTTAGAGGCGCCTCCCTTTCCTTGTCTTTACAGTTCTTGGAGCCTGGTTCAGCTTCCTGGGAATGGCTGCCACTGTCTGAAGTGTTTTATGGACTATCACCACCATTTCACATTGTGTGATGTGGTAGGGACCCCTCCATATGTCATTCCATACATATGTAATATCCTGATTAATGTGTAATTATGCATTATATATGCTGATACATTTTCTGAAGGGATAGCGATTGTGCGCACATACTTGTCTGTGTGCCAGATGAGTCATACAGCCCCTGTGTCACTAAACACTGACCCAGATTCACAACCCAGGCCTGTCCCTCTGCCAAGCCAAAATTTTACTAAACTAACAACTACTCTAACACTACTTGTAGCACACACTAGAGGCTGCTACATATAGATGGAGGTTCTGGAGGCCCTGTGTCACTGCCCCATCTCCATCTTGCTCTTTGTACTACTACTACCATTATATTAATGATCCACATCCTGCGTTCTCCTCTTCCTGCAAGCTTACATGAGTATTTTCTTCTATTTGTCAGCTTACAGAGCAGGTACTTCTGCCACAGGCCATATTTCACCTAGCTTGTGACAATTAAGTATACATGTTAATGGTTAGGATAGGTTATGATACTTTACTTTTAAATATACATGGCATGCACCTTAATGGATGCAAACTGACTGCAGTTGCATCCCTGTGCCCGCTTATGTGCATCTGTGCATATACAGCAACCCTTTTCTTCAATAGAGGTCAATTAACATACTCCTTTGCCACTGACAAGTGAGCAATAAGCGAACCTGTTTCCAGACCATACATTTCAACAAAAATATTTATTTTAAAATGAAATGTGCATTTAGCAAATGTTATGCATGCTAATTTACCTGTGTGCATTTAAATGCCCCAGGACTGCTGCTGAACATCACCATCTTAGATGTTATTCAGTAGCCCCAACAGACTCAGAGCTGTCATTCAAATGACACTTTTAATCTCCTTTGTTCTTTACCCAGCAGCTACATAAAAGTTTATGTAGGGAGGTAAATGGAGCGACAAAGGATCTGAGCCAGCACAGAGAGTACCTAGACACTCAAAGAATGGGAAAGGGCTATAATGTGAAAGTACGGAGTGGACTGTACTAACAGTTGACTTTTTGGACCAGTCAAATTTTTTAACAAATTCAAAGGCATATTGCAAATGAGTAAAAAAATAATTATGGATATTTTAGGAATATTTAAGGAAAAACACTGCAAGTAAGCATGTAAAATATGTGACTTTTTGTGCTTTTATTGCAGTTTTTAAGTTGGTGACAGTCTGTATTTAAGTCACTATTAAACCTAAAACCAAAAATGTAATATATTGTAGGAAATGAGGAAGGCACAAACTAAATGGATAGTACAGTAAAACAAATTGGCAAATTATTAAAAAATGCAATAAAATGCACCTATTGTTAAACTTGTGCAACCGGTGCTGCCCAGGTAGCTGGGGTGGGGGCTCCAGTGACATGCAAAGAGAAAAACAGAATAAATCAGCACACAGGATCATAGTGTAATGTATTTTGCTTATATTTATTTACAACTCCTTTATCCTGTGTGCTGGTTTATTCTGTGTTTTTTTTTTCTTGACAAATAATATACTACCCCTGGTCTTCCTATGAGCCACTGATACTGTGGTTGGAGCTTGTGCAGTGGACACTTCCAAGTTGTAGACCTCAGCTTGACCTCACTGCTTGCAAATTGGATGAAGCAAAGCCTGTTAAAAATCTTCACTTACAGTTCACCTAAAGATGGCTAGAGTTTGCATTCTAGCCATGTGGAAGTATTCTATCATCCCCTCCAATTTCCTCGTGGCTGGCCAAAGTCAACAATAACAAACAAACTTAGAGCCTCATGGCCACTGTGTATAATAGAGAGGAGAAATTCCGTAACTCCTGGTACCCCTCTTCCATTTTCTCATGCTTATCTGCATATTAGGAACTATTACATCCTTCTGATGTGGGACAGCCATCAAGCAGTTCCAGGCATTCCCTTGGCTCATCATAATTGGCAACATTTTGGAGTGATTCTTTACTACTTTGTGCTTTGCAATGGTGCCCTAGGCCTTTTGCCATTCCACCCCACTGCCCCACCCTCCTGGTGTTCCCCTCCTTTTCCCCGGTCCTCTGATTATACTTTTCCTGCCCTCTCCTTACCTAAGATTGGGTTCCCCCCATTTTTTCTCTTCTCCCCTCTTCTTCACCCTCTGTTCCCTCTTGTACATCGTCTCTTTCTCTGCATTACCATCCCATTTAAAAAAAATAATTGTCATGCATCAGGCAACAAGCCATAGTTTGTAGCAGGCACTGGAGGTTTATGTGCCGTATGACAATATAACTTCTTCCTGGTTACAATACGATCTTCTGTTTATTTCTGCATTTATACTGCTCAGCTGCTCCTGAGATATCATACCCAGTTTGTTAACCTTTACCTTTTCCTAGAGAAGCAAAAGATCAGGGCTGACAGAAACTAAAGGCAGGAAAACTAGGTAACTAATAAAGATCAGGCAGGAACAGAAACTGGCTGAACAAAAACCAACAGATTTCTCCATCTGCATAGATGAAGTAGATGGAGGAAATGCCACCTCCCTTTTTCACAGAGCATTGCATATTGACAGCAGCTGTCAGAATACAGTGATCAATGACTGCAGCTGCTGATGGTGCCAAACTTTCCAACATGGATCGCAATATAACAACTGAGGCGCTGCCATCAAATTATATATAGCCAGAGAAAATAAAAAAGGGGTCAAGTAACGGGTATCCATGAAATACTAAGAAGCCAGTAGATAAGGGGGGAAGGGAGGGAAAGAGAGAGGAGATATAGTAAGGTTAGGGCGGAAAAGATAAGGAGGAGTATGACAATGATCAGGCAATCTCTCCCGGGGAGAGTGCAAAGAGGCCAGAGAAACGTTTACACTCACTGAGGGGGAGTGAGTTCATTCAAGTAAGTGCCCGTGAAAACAAAATGTTGCCACGGTCTCCGCTTGTCCTAGAATGTCTCTTCTGTTTTCAGCAGAGTGGCGGTGAGGTCCTCCATAATCCTGAGTTTGTCCACCTTGGAAAACCAGAGGGAGAGAGTGGGAGGATTAACCTCCTTCCAGCGAAGTGGGATGCCGCACAATTGAAGCTTCAGGCATTGCCTGAAGGAAGGTGCCACACTCAATGCTGCAGTGCCAGCAAAGACTGGAAATCTGAGTTGAGATTTGGTTAAAAAGACACGTGATTTTAATAAATGCATACCTGAGTTAAATGGTTCTTATACAGGTGCATATCATAAAATTAGAATATCATCAGAAAGTTAATTTATTTTAGTAATTCAATTAAAAAAGTTAAACTCGTATATAGATGCGTTACACACAGAGTGATATATTTCAAGCATTTCTTTCTTTTAACTTTTATGATCATGGCTTACAGCTAGTGAAACCCCAAAATGCATTATCTCAGAAAATTAGAATATTACATAAGACCAATAAAAATAATTTTTAATACAGAAATGTTGGCTTACTGAAAAGTATGTCCATGTACAATATAGTATGCACCTAATATTTGTTCGGGGCTCCTTTTGCATAAATTACTGCATCAATGTGGCATGGCATGGATGTGTTCAGCCTGTGGCATTGCTGAGGTGTTATGGAAGCCCAGGTTGCTTTGATAGTGGCCTTCAGCTCATCTGTATTGTTGGGTCTTTCTTTTGACAATATCCCACAGGTTCTCTATGGGGTTTAGGTTAGGCAAGTTTGCTGGCCAATCAAGCACAATGATACCATGATCATTAAACCAGGTATTGGTACTTTTGGCAGTGTGGGCAGGTGCCAAGTCCTGCTGGAAAATGAAATCAGCATCTCCATAAAGCTGGTCAGCAGAGGGAAGCATGAAGTGCTCTTGAATTTCCTGGTAGAGGGCTGCGCTGACTTTGGACTTAATAAAACACAGTGGACCAATACCAGCAGATGACACAGCCTCCAAATCATCACTGACTGTGGAAAGTTCACCCTGGACCTCATGCAACTCGGATTCTGTGCCTCTCCACTCTGAGACCTTGAATTCCTAATGAAATGCCAAATTTTCCACAGTCCGAGATGATTTGGGGGCTTCCATAACACCTCAGCAGTGCCACTGGCTGATCGCCTCCATGCCACGCCGCATTGATGCAGTAATTCACACAAAAGGATTAAGTATTAAGTGCATACTATACTGTACATGAACATACTTTTCAGTAAGCCAACATTTCTGTATTAAAAATCCTTTTTGTATTGGTCTTATGTAGTATTCTAATTTTCTGAGGTACTGAATTTTGGGTTTTCACTAGCTGTAAGCCATAATCATCAACATTAAAAGAAGGACATGATTGAAATATATCACTCTGTGTATAACACCTCTATATAAAATATACGAGTTTCACATTTTGAATTGAATTATTGAAATAAATTAACTTTTTGATGATATTCTAATTTTATGAGATGCACCTGTATAATATGCAGAGTTCCACATTCATATTTATGATTAATGAGCATCCTACTTATTCATCGTTATGGCTGAAGTAAAATGTAAAGTTTTCTTTACTGCAAAATGATACTGCCTTATAATTGTGTATCATAGGTCTCAGATGCTTAATCTGTGGCGGCATCTATGTGGAGGCAGTACAAATACTTCCCAGGCATCATTTATCTGTCTCCGAGAGGGTGGACAGCTTTCCCCTTCTAACAAATGATGTCTGAGTGGATGAATGTGCTCTGTGTGCGTTGCCAGGACATTATGTTAACAACGTGCAGGCTTTACTTATTTTATCTGCAGCCTTCACAGGTATTAGAGAGGTTACAGTAACATGCGGTCTGTAAGCCACACCAGCAATCCTTAATAAGGAGACCTTTACATTTATGGGGCTCTGAATCCACACTTTACCTTACTTGCTCCAGTATGTGAACTCACATATACTGTACAATTGTTTATATATAAGCCTTTTTTGTTAGCAGGTAATCATTTAAAAAGCAATTCTGTTTTAAAGTGGTTTAAAACATACTTTACAGGTAACTGCTTTAAGTGCGAGACCAAATACATTTTCTTTTACGCTTGTTACCGCATAAATCCATGCTGTCAAACTTTAAAGATCTAAATATTTTTTTCAGTTTACAATAACAGAACTGCTAAAGCATTTCTAAAGGAAATATTTTTTAAATTAAATGAATTAGCATCATATACTTACCTGCTCTGTGCAATGGTATTGCACAGAGCAGCCCCAAACCTCCTCTTCTGGGGTCCCCTTTAGCACTCCTTGCTCCTCCTCTTCTCTGTCTGCCCCATAGTAAACCATTTGCCTTGAGGGCAGGCGTGCAGGCTCGATCCCGAGTCAGGCTGTGAGAGTCCATAGATACACACAGTGCTGCTCGGCCCCGATGCACAGAATGCATCAAGGTAAAAAATGTTTTAGCTTTAGAACCACTTTAAGAACTGCAGGTGCTGTCAGCCTTTCATTGCTTTGAATGGGACTTCTTTCCTGCAGCTGTTTGCTCGAAACCCCAATGAGTCTGTCATCCTTTTTGCCAGTGGACTTTTTCAACATTTTGTGTTCTTACTACTTGGATTTAAAACAAATTTCATTAAGATTTAATTCACTGAAATTAAAATTTTCATTAGGATTTTATATCATTGTCAGTAATGTCAAATAAGAATAGAAAACAAGAAAATAAGTCTTGATATCATCCACACAACTGTGTCTGTTTTGGTGTGTTATACCTGCAGTGAGTTTAAGTGTTTCTTTGTATTTTATGTTCATTTTATAGTTCTTGCCATTCATCCCAAGGTAACATGCATTGTGCTGGAAAAGCACCAAAGATGCAGCATATAGGAGTTTTTTCAACACTTCACAACACTCCTAAAATTCAAAGGTGTGAACAGCATAAGTCTTCACGCCTTTGCTGTGAACTAACTCTGATGCAACCAGTTGCCTTCAAACGTCACATTATTAGTTGAATAAGTTCACCTGTGTGCAATTAAATTGTCACATGATCTCAAAATAAATACATCTGTTTCTTAAGGCTCTAGATTTTGGTAGAGGATATTTTTTGAGCGAACGGCATCATGGTGACCAAGGAGCTATCAAAACAAGTCCAGGATAAAGTTCTGGAAAAGCATCAGTCATGGGCAAATTAATAAAAATAAACATCCTTTAGAGTGCTGTTAAATCCATTATTTAAAAAAAATGGTATAAATATGACACAAGTGTTGTTCCTACAGGAGGCAGCCCACCTAAACTAGTAAGGATGCCTTTAAAGAGCCAGCGAAGAAGGGATCAGTATATCTGAAGGATGTGGGAGACGCAGGAAAAGTGTTCTCTGGTCTGATGAGACCAAAAGTTAACATTTTGGTCTTAGCACAAAACTCTATTCATAGTTTAAAGCCAAGCCTGATTTATCTGACAGTGGCCCCAAATCCACTATAGTGACTTTCTCTTGATTGCTATTTGCATAGCCTTACACACACCCCACCTGCTCCTGATGCTGCATGGGTTTCTGTTCCGAGGGACCAGGCATTGCTCTGCGAAATGGGGGCCTGTTCACATTCAGGATCATACAAGAGCAGATAATGTAAGTAAAGTTGCGGCCTGACAAGTTAGACCGGTGCCTCTCGACCTTTTTATCCCAAAGCAGCCTTTCTCAACCTCTTCAACACAGACAAGTCTTTGAAATAACTTTCCGGTCTCAGGGAACCCTTCCAAAAATCTTATAACTACAAATCATGCTACATTAGTGTGATGGTCAGTGGGAAGAACACTGCTTACATTTGTGGGCATTGGGAAGAATTAACCCCTTACAGATAGCTAAAAAGATCAATGGTATCAGCGGGAATTAATCCTAGAGACAGATATTGCTCATAGCTCAAGGAAACCTCTGGAGGAACCCTGGTTGAGAAACCTTGCCCCAGAGGAACCCTTGAAATAATTTTCAAGGTCTCAAGTACCTCCTGCTAAAAATGGTACATTAGCCTGATCAGTAATTAGTAGAAAGAAAGAAAAACTAATATAGCATATCTAGAGAATTTCACACTTCAACAGATCTTTTTAAATCACCCCTGTGCTTTATACAACAAAACTATTCTCATAATTCTCATAACTAATAATGAAATGAATAGTAATGTTCATAAAAGAGTCAGTTAAAATTGTAGTGTCCCCATACACAAGTGACCATTGAAGAAATTCCTGCTTATACTGTGTGGTCAATATAGCGTCCCCTTAAATTGTTCAGTGTGAGCAGAAGACAAGCCCACCATTGCTCGAAGAATCCTTAGCAACTTGGCCCTGTTTGAGAAAAGCTGCATTAGACTCTCAACTTCGTCATGCATTGATTTTTGTCATTTACACTAGTTTTCTTTAACCAGTTCCCCTCTAGAGCATTTTTTTAAAAAATTTGCGCACATTAAAATCTGCATTTTTTTTTAAAGCAGAGGCCTTGTAGAATAAATATATAGTAGCAATGTTTTATATTGCATGATATTTGCAGAAAATGTTTATCAAATCCCTTTTTTCAGGGAAAAAAAATCCACTAAAGTAGTTTACACTCAAACGCAATTTAATCCCCATTTTTATACATTATAAAACATTAGGTAGTATAGAGCAGTGGTTCTCAACCTCAGTTCTCAAGTCCTCTTAACCACTTGCCGACCGTCAACAAAGTGGCTCGATATCGCAAACCGGCGTCATACGACAGCGGCTGCGAGATCGCGCACTGTGAGCGCCTGGAGGCGCGCCTGCGCGCTCACTGTGTTCGGGGAGGGCCAGGGAGCTGGTGCGGCGGACTCGATGGCCACCAGCTACCCGCGATGCCCCCCCCGGGGTGAAATAACGGAGGTCCGTGTAAGTAAACACGGACCTCCGTTCTGTGAGAGGGAGAAGGGCTGTGATCACAGCCTTCCTCTACATGGAAGCTGTGATCACTTCCTTTCTCCTGCCAGGGCAGCCCACACACAGTTAGAACACGCCCAGAGAACACAGTTAACCCTTAGAGCGCCCCCTGCAAGTTAACCCCTTCACTGCCAATGGCATTTACACAGTAATCAGTGCATTTTATAGCACTGATCTCTGTATAAATGCCAGTGGTCCCAAAAAAGTGTCAAAATGGTCCGACATGTCTGCCCCAATATCGCAGAACCGCTAAAAATCGCAGATCGCCGCCATTACTAGTAAAAAATAAATAAATAAATAAAAACCCCAGAAATTAATTCTCATCATTCGTAAACGCGGCCACTTTTGCGCAAACCAATCAATAAACGGCGATTGCGATTTTTTTTTTACCACAAATATGAGGAAGAATATAAATCGGCCAAAACCGATGAAAAAAAATGTTTTTTTGTAATTTTTTTTTTGGATTTGTATTTTAGCAAAAAGTAAGAAATTTGGGTTTTTTTGCAAAATTGTCGCTCTTCTTTTGTTTATAGGGGCGATCAGAAATGACGCAGTGATGATCAAATACCACCAAAAGAAAGCTCTATTTATGGGAAAAAAAGGACACAAATTTTGTTTGGGTACAACGTCGCACGACCGCGCAATTGTCAGTTAAAGCGACGCAGTGCCGAATCGCAAAAAGTGCTCTGGTCCTAAAGTGTGAAATCCTTCCGGGGCTGAAGTGGTTAACAGGCCACTTTTTCAGGTTTTCCTTTACTTTGCACAGCTGCTTTAAATCAATATCAATACCATGGTATTGATAAGAACAATTTTATCTAAGGGAAGTTAACAAAACATGGTCCGTTGGGGGTACTTGTGGACTGAGGTTGAGAACCAGTGGTATAGAGCAAATATATACCAAATACTGCATGTCGAGCCTTAAAATTGCATGCACCTGCAACGTGGTGAAAAATTATGTTATTCAATGTTCTCAATGGGCAAATGATGGTCCTAGAATTAATTACCTCTCTGCAGTGTATGGCAATATTTAACATGTGTGGTGCAATCGAGGTTTCCATTTTTTTTAAATTAAAATAAATTTTTTTGCCCTATTTAACATCTTCTCAAAATGCAATAAGCCTGGCTGTTATGGCGACTTGCTAAATTGACACCCTAGAGCAGTGGTTCTCAACTCCTTTCCTCAGGACCCACTAATAGGCCAGGTTTGCAAGATAACTGAAATACATCACAGGTGATTTTTTTTTTTTTTCCATTGCAAAATTTTTTATTGGTTTGGTAAGCAAGGTATACAAATCATTTAAGTCAGTAAAGTATACATCTCACAAGGTATACAGTTAAAACGTACATGTTATTACAGGTGCTATAATTTACTGCTCAGTGATTGCAGTATTCTAGTCTGCATCTCCCAAATCTGGTCTGTTAGTAGGTCCTGAGGACAGGAGTTGAGAACCACTGCCCTAGAGAGCCTCTTATACTGGTATAGCAGTCTCTTATAACTGGAAACCCATTGAGAAAGTCAGAATAAAGTCAAAACTTGTTAAAGCTGAACTCTGGGCACATTTTTTTTTTCTCCGGTGACGTGGGGCTGTGCCTGCACTGCATGATTTAAGTCATTTAACTGCTTGTTTTTGTCTAGGGCAGGGGTCTCCAAACTTTCTAAACAAAGAGTCAGCTTACTGTCTTTCAGACTTTAGGGGGATCGGACTGTGGCCAGTGGGAGCAGAAGATGTCCTGGCATCAGATAAGAGTATACAGTGCCCTATGTTTGAAGTCAGTGGGAGGCCTCGTGCCCCATCATTGGTGTCAGCAGGAAGAATAGTGCCCCATTGGTATTAATGGAAGGAATTGTGCCCCTTTGTTGGTGTGAATGGAAAGAATTTGCTCCATTGTTGGTGTCAGTGGGAAGAATAGTGCCACAACATTGATGTCAATGGAAGGAATGGTGCCCCATCATTGGTGTCAGTAGATGGAATAGTGCCCCAAGGGCCAGATAAAGGCTAGCAATGGGCCACATTTGGCCCCCAGGCTGCAGTTAGGAGACCGCTGGTCTAAGGGATTGCAGCGTGGACATATACTTACCTAATCCTCCCAGCACAAGGCAGGTCCTTGCTGCTCCTGCTCCCCCAGTGGTCTAGAATGTCCTGTGCGGTGGACTGTTCCTAACATCATCACACCTATAGAGCAGCTCTGGATGTGAAGACTTCACAAGTCCACCGCTGGATCGCGGAAGAGCACTGTTTGCAGAGCAGAGGATCAGGTGAGTATACAGCTTTCTGGTCTCCCCTTGACAAAATGAGCAGTTAGTACATGCGGTGCAGGCACAGCCCTGTTGCACAGGAAGAGTTGTTCTTTAAACACATACTTGATTTATGACCATAATTCAGAAAGAGGGTCAGCAAGACAACCAAGCAATCAATTTGAACATTTAGAAGACGAAGTTAGTAATGGCAGCCTCTATGTTTCTCAAAAGACTGAAAAATATAGACTTTATCTGCCACTTCACTTGTCACGTCCACACTTGTCATGTGCCGCTTTCCTTCTTCCGCTGCTCATATAACATATGTATTGTATCTAGCTGCCATATCTGTGTTAGGTGGCATGCATAAGCAGCTCGGACTGACCCTGTTTTACATTAAGGAGCTGATTATCATGTGTGTGTGTCAACATAACGTAAAGCACAGACAGTTCTGACTCCTGGGGGTACTTCTTTCCCTCTGTCGGTGCTCAAATACTGAACAGCACATCTTCTGTGGCTTATTGGAAGCGATGCAAATTTTACCACCTCGTTCAGAAGCAACTTTTTCAGTTGAAACAGACAGTGTCAAAATTTGAACCATCACTTTTTACAAACAGTCCTTTGTCTGCATGCAAAGAGCCATTCTCCTAAATGAAGTGCACGACTTTGCCCCCAGAGCCATAAATCAGAATGTGATCTGACTACTGCGCTGCCAGATACCATTACTTGACTTAAACTCTGCTGAAGGAACTGGCTTGAATCTGGCCCGCTGAGGCCTGAAGCAGAGAGCTAATGATTAATCGTCTGTTTTTGTTCATGCTGGCTTCTGTTTTGAGCATACTGGAAAGCAATATTCTCGAACAAGATCGATTCTCAGTTGTCACTGCGATGGGTGAGGTTGCTTTCAGCTAATGTTCATGGTGTCAATTCTGTCTCTTTTACAGCTGGCTGAAGAGCTGCAGAGCAAGCCCCTGAACAGCGAGATCAGAGATTTGTTAAAGCTGCTGTCAAAGCCGAATTTCAAGGTGAGGACATGTTACACCTGTGGGATGGATTCTCAGTGTCCATTTGCTGCGAATTAAGCAGAAAACAGGGATTGTTTATTTAGAAACGAGAACAAAACTCTTCCAGGTACTGTATGTGCTTTTAAGGGAGTATGAAATGGTTTGTTTTACTCCGTCCCAGAAACTATACGGTCGACGGACTGTAAAACGTAAATGATGGTGTTGTGACAACTTGCAGTGACTAGGAAAGAACGAAGCTGTTTGTCAGTTTTTGTACATTTGTGAGCATGCTGTGTGGGGTCATCTGAGGTAAGTCTGAGATGTAACCCTCCAAAATCTTAACTAGGGTACAAGGTCACCTGTTGTGTGTCTGAGAGCCTGGATATCGCCATAGGCCCACAGGGAGAGACTGAATGAACTGTAGTAACCTTTTTAAAGTGACCCTATTGCGCCAGGTTAACTAAAAAAAGAAAATAAGGTTATAGGCGCAGAGGCTTGGTCATAATACCTAATATACAAGCAATGTAATTATAAGGTATAAGTCCAAAAATGTCCAAGGCATTAGGGCAGGCTTTTTGGTGGAGTTTAGCAGACTCTGAATATACACAGAAAAAAAAACAAAACCAGAGAAGCGCCTCTGAGTGCAGTAAGATGTTGCATTTTAAAATACCCCACAACAGGACTACTTACAATAGGTAGGTAAACAACAAGCACATTAATAGCTGTAGGTCTGGAACAATCCCTTCTCAAGCAAACAACAAGCGGTGGCGGTACTAGCAGCTCCCATGGCTTGCTGCTGGTACCGCCACCGCTTGTTGTTTGCTTGAGAAGGGAGCGCGCTTCCCCCCATGTGGTATATCGCATGCTCCGAAATGCTTTCCCAAGCCCTGCCTGCGCCGTCCCACTCCTGGCTGCCCACCCGCTTGCGGAAGGACTTTGGCTGGGCTCCTCCTGCTCCAGCTGGTGTTCCGGACCTACACCTATTGACCTGCATGTTGTTTACCTACCTATTGTAAGTAGCCCTGTTGTGGAATCTTTTAAAATACAATGTCTTAGAGGTGCTTCTCTGCTTTTGTTTTTGTCTATAAATAACAAAAAAAAAGCAAGCAAACCCCTGTAGGCAAAGAAGAGAAATACTTACATATCCACCAGGTGGTGTGTTAAATTTTAGTTCTCTTAAAGATTAAGTAAACTTTTTGCTTACCTGAAAAGTAAAGGCATAATGTAATAGTATGCATCACATACTAGCACATTATGTGACACTTAACTGCAAACAAAGGCCGCATTGTCCCTGCTGAAGGCCACATCCATTTTCACCCTTCTTCCTTCCAAGGCCGCTAACTCCGGCTGTGTGTCTGGCCAGAGCCGCGTGATGTCATGGCACTAACTTCTGGAGAAACGGCATGGGCGGCCGTTCCTTCAGAGCGCATGCGCTTGTTTAGGAGATATTTACAGTACCTATAGATAAGATTTATTATAGGCTTACCTATAGGAACAAATAATACTGGGAGGTTTACAACCTCTTTAACATCTTGGGCTCCGGAAGATTTCCCTCCTTCATGACCAGTTCGGCACATCGCTACTTTAAAGCGGAGTTCCACACTGCTTTTTGTTTATTAAAAGTCAGCAACTACAAAAAGTGTCATAAAACAGTGTGTTTGCAGCGCAGTCCTAAGTAAGTTTATGTTTGACTCTTCCTATGTACCTAAGATGATGTATGAACTGGAGATCAAAGAGTCTGTACACATGGTGGGTGAAGGTGTGGATGATGGAACTATTCGTAGTAGGTGAACTGACTCTGTAGCACTGGCAAGGCTGCACCTTTGGGAAGTAACCGAACTTCTATAGTAAACGACAAAGAACAAAAAGTGCGCCTCTAAGTGCAGTATTGAAGTAAAAACATAATTTATTAAAAGTGGTAAAAACCTACTCACAATGGTAGTAATCAGGTAAGCGTTGCAGTTTCAAGCCACTGCTGGCTGTGTTACATTTACAAAAATTTTTTTAACCGAAACTAAGAAAAAACATTTTTTCAACATTTTCTGTTTTTTTTTTTGTTTAGCAAAAAAAAAAAAAAAAACCCAGTGGTGATTACATACCACCAAAAGAAAGCTCTATTTGTCTTAAAACAAATGATGAAAATTTAATTTGGGTAGTGTAACATGACCGCGCAATTGTCATTCAAAGAATCACAGCGCTGAAAGCTGAAAATTGGCATGGGCAGGAAGGGGGTAAAAGTGCCCAGTAGGCAAGTGGTTAAAAAAATCATTTTATTACTTCTAAAAGTATACTATGTAATGTAGAGAGTATATTTCTGTCTCTGCCCAGAGCCGTTCAGTAAAAGTTAAGATTCTAATGTACCATACGAAGATAGACTGGACACTCGATATTAAAAATAGATATGAATTATCCCCTGAAAAAATGTAACTTTTTTCCTCATGTGTCTCAATAGAATATGAGGGATGTTTTGGAGAACTGATCTTTAATTGTGTACCCCATTATTTATAGATGTGTAACCCAAGCTTTTATTTAGTAATCTCCTTGTCTATGTGAGACTGAAGTTTTTCTGATAAATGACATTTTCTGGGCATTTAGACCTCTCATTTGTGCGGCAAGGCAGTGCAATCATTGTGTTTCCCTGTAAAATAATAAAAGTTAAGCGTATTTTATAGCTGGTGTTTTTGTAAACTATTAAAATGCCATTTAAAAAAATATCTGGTTACAAACAATTTATTGTGATCTTAATGGGGAATAAGCAAAGGAAGCAAGCTGTGCTGAATGGTAATGTATTTTACTCAAATGAAATAAAACAAGCATACTTATTTGGTGTTTGTACACAACGGGTTCGCAAAATCGTTCAGCATTCTGGTAAAATTAGGATGCCCTCAGATCCTAGACAACATTCAAAAAACAGACGATTTCAAGTCAAATGCCTGTCTAGGAATCGTTTTGGAAGGATAGTTTGTACAAAAGATCTGCCGTAGGCAGACATCACCTTAAAGCGGAGTTCCACTGTTTTAAATCTCAGCAGCTTCAAAAAGTGTAGCTGCTGACTTTTAATAATCGGACACTCACCTGTCCCATGCTCCAGCGATGTGGCCGCCCGCTGCCTGGCTCCTCTCCCCCTCCCCTCCACGGCGCAGGGCATAGCAAGTGTAGGCGCCCGGCGGCTTCACATCCAAGTGCCCACAGCTCATGCATGAGCCACGCTGTGCTTTGCGAATGGTCCCACAGTCTTCTGGGACCCGTGACCTGTCCCAGAACACTGCGGAGAGGGAGGGGGAGAGGAGAACTTCCACTTGGATCACCTTGGTGGATTGAGGGGAAGTGGAAGTGGGTACCTGTCAAAACCAGGTACCTGCCTCTCCCAAATAAAGTACCGTTTTATAAAGAGGAGGGGGGGAGGCCTTAAAGCGGAACTTCCCTTTTTAGCTGGAGCTCTGCTTTAAAAAAGATCTATCACCAGAAAAAAAGACAGCTTATTACAATCCCTAAAGGGTCATGTGCACATAGGACTTGTTGCCGTCTATATCCATGCAGGGGTTATTGAGCTGTGTTTTCAGAAACCCAGCTTGCCCTCCTAGCTATACAACAACACAGATCAATCAAGACAGATTTCTGAGTGACAGCTCAGGAGAAGAGGGGGTATGACAGGCAGAATCCACGCAATGCCCGCCCCCCACCCTCTCCTAGGTCAGCAGGAGAAGGGGCATGCCAGGCAATGCACACAGAGCCTGCACAACCCTTATCCCCCCTCCTCCTAAGCTGTCAGACTGAACACTGGAGCTGCAGCCTGCTATTCTGGACAGAAAGAATAGGACTTTCATTCACAAAGACACAATCTGACAATAGCATAAGCGAGTCACTACATTAGGCTTGCCCAGACTAGTATAGTACCTGGCTTGTGCTGCTATTAGATTGCAGTTTTGTGAATGAAAGTGCTCTTCTTGAGCTGCAATCATTCACAACATAATCTTACAGTTTTTACTGTCTCCCTGCACTGAATAGCAGGCTGTAACACTGGACTCTGTGGAAACCAGAAAGGAGAGATGAGGAGACAGCAGCTACAGAATGGAGTGGGGGCAGGGCTCACTGTTGGCTGTAACTCCCCCCCATGAAAACATCCACATTTTTAGGCCTCATAAACACAACCGATTTTACAGCCGCATGTTTGAGGGTTTTTTTACAGCTTAAAACCGCCTTTCCATGTTTTTCGATGGCCTCATACTCACACAGACGTTTTTGAGCTGTAAGTGGCATAGGCGTTGGTAAGCTTAAAAAAACCCCACTACCAGCGCATCCTGAGGCTCCAGCGCTAGAGCTGTTTTGATGCGGACGCTGGTAAAAGCTCAAAAATGCGCATTAGCACTGTAACAACGTTAACCTGCTTTTCAGAGCGTCAGCGTTTTTAAGCTGTAAATATGTGATTGGTCACTGGGAAGAAGTCTATTCAGATGAAACCGGTCGGTCGACGGCTGCATTTCGATACCGCTGCACAAGAGCAACCTCATACTCCATGTAAATTTTCATTATCATGGTTGAAAAATCACCTGTGATTATAAGTGCAATCTTAACTAAATTTCACCACTTGTTATACGGATTCACACTATGTCCTTGCTTTATCTTTGGATTTAACATGTGACCTGTGATGAGAGAGGAGCAGTGTTTGGTGAGATTCCAGCGTGGCCCCCTCCCGGTTCAGGTATATCCAGGATTTGAAGGAAAATAGAGAGGAGTCTTAGACCCCTTTCACACTGAGGCACTTTACAGGCGCTATTTAGCTAAAAATAGCGCCTCAAAAGTCACTCCTCATCCACCCCAATGTGAAAGGCGGAGTGCTTTCACACTGGGGCGGTGCGCTTGCAGGACGTTACAAAAAGTCCTTTGGAGCGGTGCAGTGAGCGGTAATATACAGGTCCTCCGCTGCCTCTGCCCATTGAAAACAATGGGGTAGCGCTTCCGAAGCGGCTGCACACCGCCTCGGAAGCTCAGAGAGTGGGCACTTTTAACCCCTTGTGGGGGGTTAAAGGCGCACTGCTCCCGCTGACGTAGCGCCGCTGTAACAGCGGTAAATCCTCGCTGTGACTAGCGGGGATTTACCGCTAGCGCCCCACCGCCCCCAGTGTGAAAGTGCCCTTACTGCTATTTTTGACCACCCTTGAGAGGTGTGTCAATTTTTAGGGGTAAGCGTACACCTTATCCGTCGGTGGTGGATGCATCACATACATTATATTGCATGCTCACGGTGACAACTGTACTGAAAATCTGGATGTCATTTGTGTTGTTGTGTTATTTGTGACCTATATCAAGATCTAAGGACATTTACATTCATGTGAAACAAGAAATGGACGTTTTGTTTTTCACTATTGGATTATTCTAGAGTATTCAATCACTTACCTCATGTCTTTTGATGTGGTTTATTTATGGGTTTTATTTGTTGCACTTATCCAGCTTAGTAGCACGACACTTGAATTAATCACTGTATGTAAAGAAAACCAGGAAATTCTTGTCTGTAAATTACCCAAAAATCCTTTGCACAGCCGTGGAATTGTGGGTAGATGAGAGAGAAAGAAGCAAAGATTACATCTTCTGTGCCACAGCCAGACTTAATAGCTGCAGTGGAGGCTTACCCAGAACTGTGGGACCTGGCCCACCCTCAGCATGGAGACCACATCCTCAAGGATAAGGTCTGACTAGAGATTAGCTCATCAATCACCCTGGGATGGGAAGAGATGTCACATGGTGACAAGAAAGAGACAAGTAAGTCTATTTTCATTGAAAACATGATCTGTGTAATGTAACTTAAGAATGTATAACCCTTATTAACCTCTTTCTTTCCACTTTTCTCTTCTTTTCCACTTTTCTTTAGGCAAAATTCTGCAGCGCCAGTGGAAATCCCTCTGTGATAGGGTAAGGAGGGATCTCACTGAAGAGGTGAAGGCTGCGTGGTCCGGAGCCCCCGCCCCCAAAAAAACCAACTTATATACCATCACACCCTTGCCTTCATAAGGCAATCTATGATAAACAGCACCAGAGAGTACCTTTTTTTGTGCTCTTTTTACATCATATATTTCCCTCTGTGCATTGTTTTGCAGGCAATTTAAATTTTCCATGTATATTGTTCATTAACTTTTTATATTTTATTCTCTGCAGGACCACATTGAACATTGCGGAGAGAAGGAAGGAGGCATTTGAAGAGAAGGCGGGGGACAGACTCACCAGCAGTGCCACAGACAGCACTGGCCACACATCTCCCCGTGACTCCAGTGTTGGCAGCCCCACTAAGGAGTCAACACATGAGTTGACTGTCCGTCCGTTATGCCTGTCTGTCTATCTCAATGTCCGTCTGTCTATCTACCTACATGCCAATCTATATAGTTGTTCTGTTGCAGGAATCCAGGGACCTGGATTTGACCAGTGGAAGCCAACATCATGGGGAGGTGCGTGGTCGTGGCGTTGGCCGTGGGTGTAATCAGTGTCAGAGGAGCAGCTTCAGTATAGAGACTAAGGACAGGGTGCTAGCACTGCTGCAGGAAGTGCAGCAGGAGAGGCACAGTGTTAATGTATTCTTTGATCCCAGCAACAAACGCGACTGCTTCTGCTGCAACATGTATTACATGCTGGAGGACATTGGGGGAGACCATGAGATACAGTGTATGGATCGATTGAACGCCATTGCTATGCAGTACAGACAGGCCAAATTGAGCAGTGGCCCACCTCCATTTAATCCATACCCTGCTTCTCAGGATTCCCTAATGGCCCCCAGGACCTCAGCAGTGCTAGCACCCCCTCTCTATATCAGCCCCCACCTCAACGCCAGCCACCACCCACCATGCCCCAGACCCCATATTACACCCCTACAGTGAATGTCTACCATCCACCGCCTAATTTATACCTGAGTGCCAGCCCCATTCAATCCCCACATCCCCATGGTGACCAGGCACCCCACTCCACATATCCCCAGTTGTGATGAAACCTGTTTATTTGCGAAAAATAAATTTATCTTTTTAAAAAAAAAATGTGTCTGATTTTTTTCATTTGTTTAGGATGCACTCTGGCTGAGATAAACGTATGCTAAGCCCAAATGAAGCGAGCATATGCTTGCCTCACGCAGAATGAAAAGAACTTGTGGAACAATAGAAGAAAAATGGACACAAAAAGAAATAACATGATTTTGGCATGCTTTATTCAAAGAAAAACACAAGACCAAAAGAAGAGCTCATTAATGAAATGTTGACATTGTTTTTTACACATAATCATTTTGCCATGACACCTCTCCTAATTCTGCAAACTGGTTTGCGGATTGTCATGACACGTGCAGTTGACCGCAAGTCCATAAATTGGACTCGCTGACTTGGGTTGCTGAGCTCCGGTTCCACATTGCTCCTCTCATTGTGCCGCAGAAAGTTGTGCCGAATGCAGCATGCCAGGACCACTTTAATGGCATTCTCTACATCAAGCTGCATACACGACAGCAAAACTCTCCATTTGGACATGCACACACCAAAAGCACATTCCACCACACGGCGTGCATGACTGAGCCTATAATTGAAAATGTTTTTCTCATGGTTGAGACCATAGCCACTGTATGGCATCATACGGTTTTCAGCTAGGCCAAACGCCTTGTCTGCTACCATGACCATTGGCAAGCTGGGTTCATCAGTGCAGGGTAGAGGCCTACTGGGTGGTATGTTGAGCCGTCCCTCATGCAGACAATGTCCGAAGGCTGAAATATGCCGGAATATGCGGGCGTCATCTTAGCTGCCATATGCTCCCACATCGACAGCAAGGAATTTAAGATGGGCATCAGCCAATGCCAGGAGCACCACCACCCAAAAATATTTTTTATAATTGAAATACGATGATCCGGAGTGGGGAGGCTTCTCCACTTTGATGTGTTTCCCGTCAAGGGCGCCGATACAATTGGGAAACAGTTTTTTCCCAAAACCCATCGACAGCTGATTCCGAGATGTCTTCTGTGGGCTATGACATTACTACTTCATGTAGCTCCTCCCATATTGCCACACATCACATTGATCTTGTTACTTCAGACACCGTTGACACGCCAAGGAGGAAATAATGGTGCAAGGACACAAAGCTTTGTCCCGTGGCAAGGAACCTAACATAACATGCAAATTTTACATATTGAAATAAAATAGCATAAAAATAACATGTCCTACCACTAAGCCCAACACTATCCACTAATCCTATCCCCTACCCCTGAACCCTATCCCCTAACCTCTACCCCTAAACCCTATTCACTAACCCTAACCCCTACACCTAACCCTATGCCCTAACCCATATGTGTACTTATTCATAAAATTTCACTTACCTGAGTGTCACAAGCAGCCATTCCTCGGGTAACACAGAGCGCTGCATCACGGTGTCCATCCTGGTCAGTCTTGGCCGGAGCCTCTCCAACAGCTCATCGAAGACCATCAGACATCCGCGTGAAATTTTTGAATTGTTCAGGATACCAGTGGATGCGTCCATAAGCGACGTCGTCTGCTGCTTCTCTCCTCCTCCAGCTGTCTCCTTCTGCGCAGCCTCCCCAAGAGAATCAGCAGGATTGCCTCATCAATCTTCTGGACTACAGGATCCATCATGAAAAACTCACAAATAACTCGCACAAAATCCAACAAACTCTCACCGACTATACTCTCTCCTCTCTCTCTCCAACCAAAATGGCACCTTCACATGCTAACTAACGTTTTTTATTTATGTTCCTTGGCATTGTGGGTAATTTGGGAGTGGAAAATAGCAGAGGGATGTCCTTTTTAAAAAAAACACACCTTAGCGCTAACACAGAAAAGCGCGTCTAAGTGTGTATTGACGCCAATGCATAACGCTGATAAAATCGTGTTTTTAAACGCCTGTCTGTATGTAGCCTAAGACTTCAAGAGAGGTGGGGCTAGAGTCAGTTATGACAGAAAACAAAGATCTATTTTTTTAACATCTACACATTTTAATGGGGACAAGTCCTATGTGCACATGATCATCTGTGGAATTTAACCCTTTCATGCCTAAACCTATTTCTAACATTTGTTGCTCAGAAAATAAAATCTGTATTTTTTGCTAGAAAATTACTTAGAACCCTCAAACATTATATGTAGGAAGGCCAGTGGGCTGGCCTGAATTTATGGGAGGAGCCCGGAGGGTATTTAAGCACCCTCACTCTCCAGGCTCTTTGTCGGTTCCAGTGCACGATAGCACATGTTACTGGGCCGGCTCTCCCCAGCTCACGTCATGTTTGTGAGTCTGTGCGTTTGTTTACCAGCTCGCTCGCTCGCTGTTGCAGGTAGGATTCAAATCCTCTCATTTCATACGCTATGTTACAATTTGTTATGTTTCCTATCCTGCATCTCCTTTTGTACTTAGCTGCCCCCAAGTTGTTGTCATTTGTGGCCCGACATCATACGGCACATGCATGTTAGATTTGAAAGTTTCCCTCTGCCTATTTTATGATTCATGCGCAGAGCCAAGCCTCGAGCCACTGTCGGCCGTTATCCAATATCACTCGATACAGGCTTTGTTGCTCACAGCATTCGCTGTCTATGGGGGTTGCTATCGCATCCATTGGGTGATTAGCATGTGTTGTTTGCACAGCTTCTGTGGCTGATTGAGGGGTAATTGGACCCACCTGGGCCTTGGCTGCACTCAATTAGCCTCGGGGGTTGGGTGGTGTTCAGTTGAAGCCATTTCAAACTCGTATGAGATTAAATTCATGCATGCCACAACCAATTCCTATCGATCATACCATTCACCTCACAATCGATTTGTACCGAATCCATTGCATACTCACCACAATCTGATTTGAGCCTAGTCACAACGGTTTGTATCGGATGCATCGCACACACCGAGTCGCATCGGACCATGTCACTTACTCTCTTCGTTTTATTACCCTATCTACCAATTCGTATCGGTTCATGCCTTCCCTTCAACCGATTTCGATCGATTCATGTTATTTTCTTGACTACCGATTGTTGCATCGGTGCATTTTCTACCCCACAAACGATCCATGCCAGATACTTGCCACAGTCCAATATGTACCTAGTTGCCAATTCATACCGGTCATGTTGTTTACCCAGTCCATGTTATCTTCTTGATGGGTTACCCTTCCTGCCGACTCACATCAGTTCATACCGTTTTTACTACCAAATCGCATCGATTCATGCCATTTCTTACTACCAAATCGCATCGCTTCATGTAATTTCTTACTACCAAATCGCATCGCTTCATGTCATTTCTTACTACCAAATCGCATCGCTTCATGTCAGTTCCTGTTGCTGACGCATGTCAGTTCATGTTATTCCACTACCGATTCTCAGCGCT
>BLSH010202435.1:55392-74943 GCA_018402905.1 Glandirana rugosa
GCGACTGGGTCGAACACTGGACTGAGACGATAAACGGATGGTGAGGTAACGGAAGAGAGGAGCAGACTATGGTTGGGACCAAATCGGGGCTGAGACGAGACCTGGGCTAAGATATGGAGACGACGAACCGGCAATGACTGAAGACGGACGGACTAGTGGGTGCTAGGACGTTGGTGGACGAGTGGTCGAACCAACGACGGACGACAAGACGTGGACAACGACACATGGACAGTCAGGTGGTTGACAGGCCAACAGGTGCAGGCAGACTCATGGAATGGCAGGTACACTGCAACAGGGGCAGGGCAGCAGGCAGACTGGTGCACTGGCAGGTACACAGCAACAGGTGCAGAACAGCAGGCAGATTGGTGGACTGACAGGTACACAGCAACAGGTGCAGAACAGCAGGCAGCAACCAAGCTGGTGAGCAGGTGGTTGCAGGATCGTGGGTGATCAGGCAGGCAGAAGTCAGTAACGGCCAAGCAGCAGAGGTATAGAATCGGGTCCAGAGCAGAGTCGGGGCTAAACCAGGGTTGGTATCAGACGAGGAGAGAAGGCAATGGAGTGGTAGGCAAATAGCAGAGTCAGGTCACAAGCTGGGTCAGCGATAAGGTATCAGGAACAAGCAGAGTCAAACAGGCCAGGTATACACAGGATCAAGTCACAGACAGTAGAAGCTCAAAACCACTCAGCAATCTTCTGGTCTATGGAGCCACTTTAAATAGGCACGAGTGCGCCAAGTATTCATGCATGCTAATACGCATATGCATGTGTGCAGATATGTGAGTGAGTCAGGACGTGTCTAGATGTCACTCGAGAATTAACCACTTGCCGACCGGCCATTGACATTATACTGCCACAGGGTGGCCTCATTGTTTTGGGAGGGAGCACTATGATGTCGTCCCAGAATCACACTACTACACACCCCCTGGGGGGAGCATCCGTGACCTGGACCCGGCGAACCACGGATCACGGTAAACGGCCGCTGACAGCGGCCCTTTACCACGTGATCACCCCATCAAAGTGCAGTGTGAGAAGAGAGGGGAGGGGAGAGATCGGATGCAGCAGCGATGAGGGCAGGATCTGTAGTTCCCACAGCGCTGCTCTGTGCCAGTCTACATTCACCCCATTCATCCATCCATGCTCAGCCATCTATCCATGCTCACACATCCATCCATACTCCGCCATCCCCATCCATGCTTAGTCATCCTGTCTGTGCTCAGCCATCCCATCCGTACTCAGTTATCCCCATCCATGCTCAGTCATCCCCATCCGTGCTCAGTCATCCCCATCCGTGCTCAGTCATCCCCATCCGTGCTCAGTCATCCCCATCCGTGCTCAGTCATCCCCATCCGTGCTTAGTCATCCCCATCCGTGCTCAGTCATCCTCATCCGTGCTCAGCCATCCCCATCCATGCTCAGTCATCCCCATCCATGTTCAGCCATCCCATCTGTGCTCAGTCATCCCCATCCGTGCTCAGCCATCCCAATCCATGGCTTTTCCATCCCCATCTGTGCTCAGTCATCCTCATCCATGCTCAATCATCTCCATCCATACTCAGTCATCCCCATCCGTGCTCAGCCATCTCCATCCGTGCTCAGCCATCCCCATCCATGGCTCATCCATACCACATCAGTTCTCATCCGTGACACATCCATGCCACTACAGTGCCACCTATCAGTGCTCATTAATGCCCATCAGTGCCACTACAGTACCAATCCGTGCCACTACAGTACCCATCTGTGCATCTGCAGTGCCTCACAATAGTGTAATAGATAGTCAAATTACATTTGAAATGTATGCTCCTAGAACGCCTTATAGTGCTCCCTGCATGTTGAACCTCTGTATGTGGCCAGGCTGCATAAAAGGCTGTGCGTTAGGAATATTGTATAAATGGACAACTTTGTGTAAAAAAAAAATGCGTTTGAATGTTCTTTCCACATTTTCCAAAAACTTGTGGAAAAAATGACATGTTCAAAAGACTCATTATACCTCATAGAATATACTTTGAGGTGCTTTCCAAATTGGTGTAATTTTCTGGAAGTTCCTCTTGTCCTGGTGCTTCAGGGCCTTCAAAATTGCAAGAGGTAGTCAAGAAATGAGATGTGTAATTTATGCTCCTAGAACACCTAATGGTGCTCCCTGCATGTTGGGCCTCTGTATGTGGCCAGGCTGTACAAGAGTCACACACGTGGTATCACCATACTCAGGAGGAGTAGTAGAATGTGCTGTGGGTGTCATTTGTGGTATGCATATGCTGGATGTTGAGAAATAACTAAAATTAATTAAATGTTAATATGACAATTTTGTGGAAAAAAAAAAGAAAACAAAAAATCTTAATTTTGCAAAGATTGTGGGAAAAAAATACAACTTCAAAAAACTTACCATGCCTCTTACTAAATACTTTGGACTGTCTACTTTCCAAAAAGGGGTAATTTGGGGGTATTTTTACTTTCCTGACTTGTTAGGCCTCATACACACGGGTGTTTTGTAATCCCACGTTTTTGGGCGTTTTTTGCAGCTCTCCATGTTATTCAATGGCCCTCTAAAAACGCTGACATTTTTGAGCAGTAGAGGGCGTCGGCGTTAGTGAGCTGTAGCTAGAACGCGGGACCAGTGCGTTCTGAAGCTGCAGCGTCATGGCGTTTTTGACGCCGAACCGGCAAAACGCTCAATAACGTTGCTTAACGACGTATACACAGCGTTAAGCCTCGTCAGGCGTTCTATTCAAAATCAATGGTTCCCTATGGGAGCCCATTGATTTGAATAGAAGCCGCACCAAAAGTCGGATCACGATGATCCGACTTGTGGCGCGACTTGTGTGTTATGGGTCTTAAAAGGGACCCCCCCCCCCCGCAAAAAATTTACATGAGGTTCCCCCCCAAGGGCATACCAGGCTCTTCGATCTGGCATGGATTTTAAGAGGAACCCCCACGCCGAAAAAAACGGCGTAGGGTCCTCCCCAAAATCCATACCAGACCCTTATCCAAGCGCGCAGCCTGGCAGGCCGGGAAAGGGGGTGGGGACGAGCGAGCGCCCCCCCCCCCCTCCTGGACCCTACCAGGCCGCATGCCCTCAACATGGGGAGTATGGGTGCTTTGGGGCAGGGGGGGCTCTGCGCCCCCACCCCAAAGCACCTTGTCCCCATGTTGATGGGGACAAGAGCCTCTTCCTCGTTGGTTGTCGGGGTCTGCGGGAGGAGGCTTATCGGAATCTGGAAACCCCCCTTTAATAAGGGAGCCCCCAGATGCCGGCACCCCCATCCTATGTAAATGAGTATGCGGTACATCGTACCCCTACCCATTTACCTGGGGGGGAAAAAGTGTACAAAAAAAAAAACCACACAGCTTTTTAAAATATTTTATTAAATCAGCTCCGGCGTCTTCTCCCCTCTCTTCTCCATCGTCTTCTTTCTTCGGCTCTTTTGCGGGGTCTTCTGCTCTTTTGCCGCTGTCTCCCCGGCTAGCTTCTCCCACTGCTTCTTCTTCTCCTTCTTCTTCTGGAAATGTTGACTCGTTGCTCTCTTCCACTCGAATGCCGGGTCCGTGCTGCGCGTTTGCCTTATATTGGCATGTGGCTAGGCCACGCAATGACGTCATCATGAGCCCCACCCTCATGATGTCACATCCTGGGGCGGGTCATCACATCACAGCCCCGCCCTAGGATGTGACATCATGAGGGTGGGGCTCATGGTGACGTCATTGTGTGGCCCCTGCCCCATGCCAATATAAAGCAACCGCGCAGCACGGACCCGGCATTCGAGTGGAAGAGAGCGACGAGTCAACATCTCCAGAAGAAGAAGAAGGAGAAGCTAGCCGGGGAGACAGCGGCAAAAGAGCAGAAGACCCCGCAAAAGAGCCGAAGAAAGTAGACGATGGAGAAGAGAGGGGAGAAGACGCCGGAGCTGATTTAATAAAATATTTTAAAAAGCTGTGTAGTGTGTTTTTTTTGTACACTTTTTTTTGCAGGTAAATGGGTAGGGGTACGATGTACCCCATACTCATTTACATAGGGTGGGGATGCCGGCATCTGGGGGCCCCCTTATTAAAGGGGGCTTCCAGATTCCGATAAACCTCCACCCGCAGACCCTGACAACCAACGGCCAGGGTTGTCGGGAAGAGGCTCTTGTCCCCATCAACATGGGGATGAGGTGTTTTGGGGTGGGGGGCGCAGAGCCCCCCCTGCCCCAAAGCACCCATACTCCCCATGTTGAGGGCATGTGGCCTCTTATGGTCCAGGAGGGGGGCGCTCGCTCGTCCCCACCCCCTTTCCTGGCCTGCCAGGCTGCGTGCTCGGATAAGGGTCTGGTATGAATTTTGGGGGGGGGGCCCTACGCCGTTTTTTCGGCGTCGGGGCTCCTCTTAAAATCCATGCCAGATCGAAGAGCCTGGTATGCTCTTTGGGGGGGAACCCCACGCAAATTTTTTGCAGGGGTTTCCCTCTAAGACCCCTAGCACACAAGTCGCGACGCAAGTCAGATCATCGTAATCCGACTTCTGGTGGGGCTTCTATTCAAATCAATGGGCTCCCATAGGGAACCATTGATTTTGAATAGAGGCAGAAAACGCTGCTGAAAGTTAGTGTGAAAAAAACGTGCATTGACGTCAAAGCAAAACGCCGAGAAAAACGGCGATTTTTTTCTCTGACGTCAGGCCTGGCGTTTTGCTTATGTTTTTGCAGACGCCCGTGTGTATGAGGCCTCAGTGTCTCAAGAAATTCTTGAGACACTAACAAGCCAGGAAACTATGTCAGTACATTAGGTGTGATCAATTTTCAGTGATTGGCTCCATAGCTTGTAGACTCTATAACTTTCACAAAGAGCAAATAATATACACTCATTTGGGTTAATTTTACCAAAGATATATAGCAGTATAAATTTTGGCCAAAATGTATGAAGCAAAATGACTAATTTGCAAAATTGTATAACAGAAACAAAGAAAATGCATTTTTTACAAAATTTTCGGTCTTTTTTCATTTATAGCACAAAAAATAAAAAACCCAGCAGTGAATAAATACCACCAAAAGAAAGCTCTATATGTGTGAAAAAAGGACAACATTTTCATATGGGTACAGTGTTGCATGACTGAGTAATTGTCATTCAAAATGTGAGAGCACTGAAAGGTGAAAATTGGTCTGGTTAGGAAGTGCCCAGTGGTCAAGTGGTTAATATGCGCATGTGAGTTAGGGAACCTCTATTTGTTACTCAAGAATTTCTATTAGCAAGAGCACGTCTTTGTGCATGACTGTGTATACGATTTCCCTGACAGGCCCTTAAAATTTTGTCTAGACCTGCTACTTGAATGGAATCCTTGACATAATAAAAAGGTTTCTTTTGTGCCTAGAACATATACATTATAATATGTACACATTTCTAGAATTAAAGTGGTTGTAAAGGCTCAAGGTTTTTTTACTTTCATGCATTCTTTGCATGAAGGTAAAAAGCTCTGTCCAGCAGCCCCCCTAATACTTACCTGAGCCCGATCTTCCTCCAGGATTGTGCACTAGAGCCTCGGCTCTCCAGGGACTCTCCGTCCTCATTGATGAGACAGCAGTGGGAGCCATTGGCTGACGATCACAGCCAGTGAGCCAATGAGGAGAGAGAGGGGCTGCGCCGAGCCACGGCTCTGTGTGTGAATGGACACACAGAGCAGGGTCTCAGGAGCGAGCCTGCCTTCTCTGGGGGCACTCGGTAGTAGGGAGGGGCCAGTAGCTCCGGTGGGGGACCTGAGAAGAGGAGGATCGGGGCTGTTTTGGGCAAAACCATTGCACAGAGCAGGTAAGTATAACATGTTTGTTGTTTTAATGTAAAAAATCCAAAGCTGAAATATCACTTTAAAACCACATTCATTTTTTTAATTTTGTTCATTAAGGAAAATTTTCTGCATTGCTCCTTAGAAATTTTCTTGTCACTACAGTCAAAAAGACACGTTGATTTGACCCCAGTAACCATTAGAATCATGATTTTTATATCTACCTGGAATTTAGCTATACTTTTCTGAAAGTACATTAAGGCCTCTTTTGTTTGGAGCCCATTCGCTGACAGCCCCAGGCTTCTGGAACTTGTAGTTCCCAATAGTCAGAAAGCCACATGTAGCATACACCAGTTGTGAACGTTCAGCTGGAATCTGGTTTTCCATGAATAAAAGTTTCTTGTGCTCCACATTTCTAATGGTATGCTCTGCTATAAAGCTACCTTTTTATTGATCTCTTTTAAGCGTATGTTTTTTACTGGGCTGCAAAAGCATGATTGGCTGCTTGTGAATGCTAAGTATTTTCACACATCGTTCTTCTGCATCTTTTGGTTTGATGTGAGCATTGCAAAATTATATAGATGCAACTTTAAAAAGCAGCATGCAAAGAAATCACATGTGCTTGTAATATAAACATTTTACTGCTTTGCTTCCAGATTATTTTAAGTGGTATTCTTTCTTTTATGAATTTATGTTTAAGGGATAATTCACAGAAATATTGGAACAAAAAATGAAAAAAAAAAATATTTGTTTGACGTTCACTAGGCAGCAGAGGCATTACTTCAGCCTGGTGGTTAGAATTGTTAGAATTGTAGTTACTACTCAAACCAACCAATTAGGTTCTTCTTTTCCTATTTTTAGCTAGTTACTTGTATAAAAGACACCTGTCCACAGAAGCATTGAATCAATCAGATTCCAATCTCTCAATCATGGCCAAGACCAAAGCGCTATCCAATGATGTCAGGGACAAGATTGTAAACCTACACAAGGCTGGAATGGACTACAAGATCATTGCCAAGCAGCTTGGTAAGAGGATGACAACAGTTGGTGCGATTATTCGCAAATAGAAGAAACACAAAATAACTGTCAATCTCCCTTGGTCTGGGGCTCCATGCAAGACCTCACCTCGTGGAGTTTCAATGATCATGAGAATGGTGAAGAATCAGCCCAAAACTACAGGGGAGAATCTTGTCAATGATCTCAAGGCAGCTGGCACCATATTCACCAAGAAAACAATTGGTAACACACTACGCCATGAAGCACCTGCAAGGTCCCCCTGCTCAAGAAAGCACATGTACCGGCCCGTCTCTCACCAAGCTGCTTGGTGATGGTCTTGTAGCCCATTCCAGCCTTGTGTAGGTCTACAATCTTGTCCCTGGCATCCTTGGACAGCTCTTTGGTCTTGGCCATGGTGGAGCGATTGGAACTTGATTGATTGTTTCTGTGGACAGGCATCTTTTATACAGGTAAGAAGCTGAGATTAGGAGCGCTCCCTTTAAGAGAGTGCTCCTAATCTCAGCTTGTTACCTGTATAGAAGACACCTGGGAACCAGAAATGTTGCTGATTGATAGGGGATCAAATACTTATTTCACTCATTAAAATGCAAATCAATTTATAACTTTTTTGATGTGCGTTTTTCTGGATATTTTTGTTTTATTATTTCTCTCAAACCTACCATTAAAATTATAGACTGATAATTTCTTTGTCAGTGGGTGAACGTACAAAATCAGCAGGAGATCAAATATTTATTTTCCCTCACTTTATGTCTCCCTGGAAACTCTCATCCCCAAAATCTTGAGGGTCACCTCCTCTATGTTCATTGTTTTGGTTAAATCCTTTTTGTCCTGTAAAATTTTAAAGCCCATTCTTTCATGTGTGTGTGAGTATAAGACAGTATATCAAAGGATTAGCACCTTTTTTTTTTTAAATGGTTTGTTCCAGGTGACATTTCCCACCACCTCCTGTTTTGTCTGACACCTGTCATTAGTACAGGGGAATATCTCCAGTGGGGTTACAAGCCTCAATAAAACGCTCCCTGAGATTTTAACCCTTCCCCACTCTACTATGTATATTGTTTTTGTTGCTGTCTGAAGTGATGAGTAACACTGGCTGAACGAAAAAAATCCTCCATTCACTCTTTACCACAATATTAGGCAAATCCCCTTGCTGAGTTGTTGTATTCTGATAGTCTTTGGTGGTGGTTGTCAGAATACCTGAAGAGCAGTTGCATCTGATTGGATGCAGCCGCTGTTCATCTGGCAATTTGTCACGTGGCATCTTTTATATTTCTTTCAAAGGATGTTAGGTGGGAAGATCTGTCAGGGACACCTACTAAATTTCAGTATACTGAAAAGGCAGGTTGCCCATTGCCTTTGTTTTTTTTAATCTTTATGTACATTCCTTTTTTCCCAGGGCTTGTTAGTCCAGTCACATGAATTCATGGGTCTTCTTGTCCCTCCTGTCGGACCGGGCAGGTCCTAGCAATGCTGTCTGCAGTGGTTTCCTGTGATATAGGGCAGCTTGATGCACCCCATCCAAGTGGGATCATGACACATGAGCTCTGTAAGAGAAGCTCAGTTGGAACCAGAACATGTTCATGTACATAATTGTGAGCAAGGCTCAATACAGGATGGGCATTGGCGCGCATGCGCAAACGTATTAGTGTGTGCACAAGAAGAAATGTGCATATGCGCACTCACTGGCACCAAATGGCCTATTTAAGCTGAACTATGGTATGAACAGATTGCTGAGTGGTCTTCAGCTAGTTCCTGTTTACCTGTTTATATCTGCCTATCCGTGCTTGACCTTAACCTATCTCTGGATTCCTGCCTGCCTATTGTGACCTCAGCTTGTACTCTGACTCTGCTCCTGTCCTGCTTGGTGATCCACAGTCATCTGTTTCCTGCAAATCTCAGCTGGCGCTGCCTGGTATACCATTCCTCCTACCACTCCGTGTCCTCACACCTCCTGTCATCACTACTAGGGGTGTCGGACAAAAGGTGCAAAAGATGCCCCCTCTACAGCTCAATCTCCACTAGGTACATGACATGCTCACAGGAAGTGGGTCGAATTGGTCAAGTGCTTGACATTGCTTATCCCAGAAAAGTCCTGGACCTTAGAACATTGAGCCTGTGGGCAACATACCGTAAAGTGCTTAAAAATATATATATTTTTAATTATATCAAGCTGGAGTTGGGCTTTAATATTTTTGTTCAGGCTACAAAATGACTATCCCATTGTATTAAAAATGCAGATGTGTCTGCACATATGTAATATGTCTTCATACTTCTTGAACAATTGGAATTGCACAGTTGGTTCCAGTAGGATCTGCATGTGGAGATGAAGCTTTATTTTACCCTATATGTCAGTACTAGCAGTCAAGTGTTGACGGGGGATAATTCCTGAGTAAATACTGTAATTGAACAACCTTCTGAAAATGTCTCTTTTTCTATGCTTTTTGTCTGCTGTTTCTCTTCTGTTTTGCTTTCTGGAGCGTGTTACTGACCTATCGTGCTTGCGGCTTGCCGTATTTTCCCAAACAAAATAAATATTGGATTAAGAGCCGCTTAGCTCCTTCTGCCTGAGCCAATTATGTTGTCCTTCTTTTCTCTGGCTCTGAGACAAAATAGAAGTGATTGGCATTTCGGGTTGTAATTACAATTAAAGTTGATTCTTTTTGTAAGGAATCTGCTGCCAACATTTTGGAGAGAGAATTGTTTTGTTTGAAGTTTTTTGGTTGGGTTCCCACTTTACAGAAGAAGTGAGCTAGTTCTATTCAACCTCCATGGTTGTTATTGCAATACATTTATTTTGTTTGTCTAATCAAGTGAAACTCTAGTTGTATTAATAAGTAAATTAATGATATCTCAAATATTGTTTTAAGAATTTTACGGCTGTGCAGAAAGTAATTCAGATTAACACTGTTGGGCTACAGCACCCAGTATACCGTCCACTGCCTTGCTTTTCTTTACACTATTTATGGAATTAATCATCATTTAAAATACCTAAAGCAAAATCTTCCTTTAACCTTTACTTCATATGTTTACCATATAAATGAAGTTCAGTGTACATAGTTTTATTCCCGACCTAATCCTATAATATGATAGCCATCCAATTGAGCAATTCTTGATATAATTACCGTAAAGTGAACCTAATATCAGATATATTTTCCATGCATGCTAAGAAGGTAAATCCGGTAAGAAAGAGGGCAGATTGTGAGAAAGGGTAGTGTCAGAGAAAGATGGAGCAAACAGAGTCAACATGGAGATGGGGTGGACAAAGATGAACAGAATGTAGTGTGGCAGGGGATGGGGTGGACAGTAGAGTGTAGTTTGTGAAGAGAATGGTATGAAGCACAAATGGTTCCTTGGGAAAGAGTGAGTTGACAGAAGGTGGTGCAGGGGGGAGATGGTGCAGACAGGGTTGGACATAAGGTAGTGTGCGGGGAAGATGGAGCAGAAAAAGGTGTGAGATGGGATGGACAATGATAGACAGGAGGAGATGGAAAATAGGCTTTAGTTTGTGAAAGGAGTGGCGTGGAGACAATAGGGTGAATTTTGTGGCTGTGGTGCATTCCCCTGCCTTTCCATTGAGCTTCTTGAGCCAAAAGCAATACCCAGTACTTCTGGGTATGGAGAAGCATGTGACTCATTCTTGGTGACAGCATTGTGGCATGGAAAGTTCTTATCCCTGTCTGAGCTGTGGCTCTGGCTACTTGTAGCATGTAAGAGATTTCCTTTTGCTTCCAAAGGCTAAACAGAGTGATGCAGAAGAGAAAGAAAAATAAGTGTAAGCTTCTGAGATGTCTGAGTTAAAATGAATCCATTACTGTGCTCTGCTTGGACAAATCACAGGTCCACTTTAAGCCCGTGTTTGCTAAAGAGCAGGTGGTCAAGTATTGTCATTTTGTTTGACATGTAAAAAAAACCCCAAAAAATAAATAAAAATAAAAAGGGGCAGACTCGATGGACTACTCAGTCTTTTTCTGCCGTCACTTTTCTATGTTTCTATGTTTGGGCGTGCAATCCACAATCTCAGATTTATTTGAAGGTTGAACTCCTGGTCTTGAAAACTCAGGAGATGCCGATGTGTGAGAACCCTTTAATGCCTCTGCCGGGGTGTGTTGAAATCATGCTCCCATAGAGCTGTTCTTTAAAATGTGTTACTTATGATTAAACCACAATGCTAGTGTTATTTGATGGCTTGTTTCTGAAAATGATTACAGGAAAAAATGGAGACTTAAAGCGGACCTTCAAAGTTCATCCCCCAGATCACCTAAGGCAGTGGTTCTCAACCTCAGTCCTCAAGTACCCCCAACAGGCCATGTTTTCAGGTTTTCCTTTATCTTGCACAGGCGCTTTAAATCAGAGTCAATGAACTGGTATTTTGGACAGCTCTTTTATGAAAGAGAAATTCCCAAAACATGTCCTGTTGGTAGTACTTGAGGACTGAGGTTGAGAACCACTGAACTAAGGCAATGTGCACTGCTGCTATGCGCCATAATTGAAACATTTTGAGGGGCTTTTTTTTTCTTTCTTTTAAACCACCTGCCTCAAATACCCACCATCATTTCCACCTTGGTGAGAATGAAGTGTCCCTGCTTTCTTATCCACCTGGGATTCCACATCACATAATCCAGGAGGCTGCAAGAGTAGGGATACAACAGTGACCAGTGGACAGAGCTGCAGACATCATTAGAGACTGACTGACTGAACCTGTAAGAGGCAGCTGGCTTCTGATGGCTGAAGAGGACCCTAATGGCAGCACGTGACCTGGGCTGCTGCACCTGATCATCAGCTTGCAGCAGGACAGTGCTGGATCCGCTGGGCATGTGGGCATCAGAATCCAGGACAAAGCTGCATAACAGGTAAGTGGAGCTTAAATAAAAATCACAAGAGAGACTGAAGTTCCTCTTTAAAGCCCAACTGCAGGCAAATAAAAAAATATCCTTTGCAGTTGAGGTACTTGCAATGCAAGGGTTACTCGTTTATGTCAAGGGGAGCAGTTAAAGGTTAAATACACTGCTCGTTCCTGCAGCTAGACCAGTCCCCATAGCTTCTGCAGCCCCAAGCTCTAGCAGTCTAGGGTCCTGATGACATCAAGACCAGAGCAGGGTCCATTTTATACCTGGCTCCTTCAATCTTTCAATCAAAGGATGTTGTGCAGGAGGGGGCAAAAATGGGCCACTCATTAAGAGAGTTTCAGACAGTTTATCTGGAACTGGATGCAATTCAATTAGTGTATGGTCAGCTTAACTCTCTTATAAGATCTGAATTTGATATTTTTCCTGACCAGTATATTAGGTATGTGAAAGATTGTGTCGCTTATAATAGAAAAAAGGGTTTAGTTTCCATAAATTTTCCACAGAATGGAAAAAGTGTTGATGCTCATCTTCTGTACAAGAATGGGCCAAATTGAATCATGACAATTTTTTGTTCCTGAGACTTTAAACCACTTTCATCTGGTCTCTTTATTACACAAAGTTACTGTTTTGTCTATATACTTTGTTTCTTAAATCTTTTTCCCCTCGAAACCTTATTATGTATCCTTAGATTAAATGTAGGAGTGTGTGGAAAATATATATAATTGGGATTCTTTCTTCAAATGACAAAATCATATTATGGAAGCAGGGCACGCACTGAATATATGACTGCTTTTTTTTTTTAATTAAGCTAAAATTTAGATTGGAGGGGCAGATATGAACATAGAAACAAGGACTACAAAATCTTTAGGAAAGTTATTCACGCCAATTTTTGGCCAACAAAATGTAAAGAATATTCAAAGCCAATTTTTTTTTTTTTTAATAGACTTGCCAGGTTGTTATTGCTGTCTGTGTCCCCACATGGCAAATTCAACTTCTTTATTTATCCTAGCGACCATTTAAGAACCAATTTATTTCTTTGTGTTTGTCTTTATGGTATTTTCACGCATGTGATGTAAAGCTCATTAACATGCCTTGCATTGTCAGCCGATTGAAAGAAATGAGCTGCCCATGCACCTGATGTGCCAAAAATCCAACATGATCCTCTTTTTTTTTCTAAAGCAATGCACTATAGTGCATTCTCTTGCACTGCGGTGCAAGTGCTTTACTTCACTGTTTTTGGATGTCATTTGAAATGAATGGCACTGCAAAGCAGTAGTACATGTTACGCGTGTTTCCGTGCATCACCATGACTCGGAAGTCTAAGTGATCAGTAAAGGAAAATGCACAATTTTGGGTTGGCCCACATAGAGATGGTAAGTTTCCGGAAATTTTTAAGCCAAGGGAAAGAAAAAAATGTTTTTTCCCCTGTTTTTTTCTGGAAAAATGGAAATGTTTGAAAAATCAAAAAAATTCTGCGTGGAGTAGTTTTACAAATTGAAAATAATTTTGTTACACTGGGAAGGTAAAATGCAGTGTATATAAAAGTGTTATGCTTGAAATAAAAGTATAGCTTATTCAGTAAATAAACAATACCTGCTTTTTAAAATTGTATTTATTATTACAATGGAATAACAAGAACTGTATGGGCTAAGAACATTTCACCTATACATGAGAACAGGTAACCCCCAACTTTCCCTCATAATAATGTAAAAACCTCCTGCATTTATAGCTATTGACAATGCTTATCCAGAAGCATATATTACTCTTGCAAGAGCTTGATGAATGTTCTGCTGATTTTCAGGTGCTATTTTATCTATAAATGAAGGGATTGTGTATTTTGGTAGGCACTGGTTTGTAACACTTCCTTACTTGAAGATGCTGCTGGTGAAGAAACACTTTGGTGTCCGTTTATGAAACTGTGATCAGTGGTGATCCTAAGGATCACCGCTGATCACAGTTCATTTTCGGTTTATGAAGCAGAGATAATAAGGGGAGAACATGTTCTCTGCTGATGATCTCTGCACACAGAGAACCTGTAACTGACTGACACAGGAACGGTCAGTTTATGAAGCTGCAATCTGAGCACTTCACTGGCGATCTCTGTCAGAATTCACCCTCCCGATTCACCAGCTCAGAGGTGGTGAATTGGGGGGGGGGGGTGAAGAGGGAATCCCAGGGGAAGGAGGAAGTTTACTCGGTCAGACCCCCCAACACATTAACTATGTCCCCCTGCCCTGTGTATGTGTGTATATATATATATATATATATATATATTATGTGTGTGTGTGTGTGTGTTTATATATACATCTATTGTGTAGGGGGACTAATAATTTTATTAATGAGGTGAGCGGTCTCCTCTAAGAATGTCCATTACTGAGCAGTGATAATTTATCACTGCTTAATAAACCGACATCTCTGTGTTTCGTGAGTTTCTGGTACCGTAATCTCGTTAGGTCTCACGAGATTCCAGTATAAGGGGGCGTTCTCTACTGTTTGGACCATTTGTAGATCACTTTACTTCACAAGAGGTGAAGCGATCTACACAGGTTCATAAACTGGCACCCAGAGGAGAGAGATCTCCTCTGCGATTCCCAGAGAACGGAGCAGTGGATTTTTCCACTGCTTCATAAACAGAAACCTTTGTGATGATCCAGAAGCAACAGAAAAAGTGTTTCTGGAATGAGAACTCTGGAGAGAAACTCTACTTGCACTTTTATTATGGTCCTCATCATTTCATTCCATAAAGTATTTTTAACCACTTCAGCCCTGGAAAGATTTCCCCCTTTATGACTAGAGCACTTTGTGCGATTCGGCACTGTGTCGCTTTAACTGACAATTGCGCAGCCGGGCGATATTGTACCCAAACAAAATTGGCGTTCTTTTTTCCCCACAAATAGAGCTTTGTTTTGGTGGTTTTTGATCACCTCTGCGTCACTTCTGATTACCGCTATAAACAAAAAAACCCTCTAGTTCTTGCTTTTTGTAAAATATATATGAAAAAACAAATTTATTCATCAGTTTTGGCTGATATATATACTTCCAAAAAAATCGCAATCGGCCTTTATTGATTAGTTTGCGCAAAAGTCGCTGCGTTTACAAACTATGATAATTCATTTATGGGGTTTTTATTTATTTTTTTTACTAGTAATGGCGGCGATCTGCAATTTTTAGCGGGACTACGACTTTGCAGCAGACATGTCGGACACTTTTGACACTTTTTTGGGACCATTGGCATTTATACAGCAATCAGTGCTATGAAAATGCACTGATTACTGTGTAAATGTCACTGACAGGGAAGGGGTTAACACTAGGAGGCAGTCAAAAGGGTTAACTGTGTTCCCTGCTTTGTGTTACTAACTGTGTGGGGGCTGGGCTGAGTGGGGGAGGAGAGTGATCGCTGCTCCCATATAAAAGAAGCATGCGATCACACTCCTTCTCCCCTGTCAGAATGGAGATCCCATTCTGTCACTGCGGGGGAGCGATCGCGGGTAGCTCTCAATCCACGGCAGGCGGTCGGCAACTGGTTAATATATTTAGGGCACCTCTGTTCTGCATGGATGTGTTTTGTCATCCTTGTAGCATTTGGCAAAAAATATTTCTTCTCACAATATTTGCAAATTACAGCTTTGCTCAGAAATTGCAATGTGGAAATGTTTCCAAATTCTAGATGTTGACATAACCATTTTAGAGAGGAGGAAAAGAAAAACCAATGTAATAACCAGACTATAGGTTTACATTATGCTGTGATGGTGGAGAACATTATTAGGAATCGTTTAAAGGTTGTAAGGATAAACTAATTTGTCGGGCAAATTTACCCTCTTACCTCTCAATTAAGGCCTGAGAGGACAGATAGTATCATCTACTGTATCCCAAAAATCACCCAACCGTAGAAGGTTCAAGATGGAGCCCACAAGCATTATAAACTGGAGCCTTTTCCCTGAAGTGCCTCCTAGTGGCAGATATGCATGTTTCTTTTGCTTGAGAACTGCATTGAGAAGAACAGTGTTATTTGTATTCCAGGAATTGCTTGTCTACAGCTAAGAGAACATGCAATAATTTAAGAATTTACATAGTTTCAGAAATCTTTCATTAAGGTCTTCATGTTATATAGTATTCTTCTGAGAAATATTGTAAATAAATATATAGATCTAGGCTTTTGGTGGCCCCTAGCAGGAAGTGAAACCTTCTTCAGGTAATGTCTGGCTTCTTTTAATTTTTCTATGTTTAACATTTACATTTTTATTAAAATATTAAACAATAATACAGAAGAGAAAAAATGTATATAGAGACATTAATACAATAGTAGCTATGAACATATATGCTTATCCTGTTATCAATCATAATTCAAATTGTAGTTTAAATGGCAATAAAGTTTTAGAAGTGAACATAAATCATATAGTTATACATATTATAGCATATATTTGTGCATATATAAATGTATAAATGTTGATGTGAGATAAATTAAAGAGATGGAAAAGAAAAGAAGAATAGAAAAGAGGGAAAGAGAATATAACTGGGGGATGGGCCAGGGAAGTAAGTACACATAAGGAATGAGCATGTGGACACTAATAGAAGCCAATCTTGTGTTTTATATGTGTTATAAAGACCTATCAAAGTCTTTTGGAAGATAGGATTCAATCCAAGGAGACCAGATTTTCTCAAATTTATGGGATTTATCGTGAAGGATGGCAGCAAGTTTTTCATTGGACATATACCACATCATCCTATTTTTGCCTTAGGTGGAGGTTGGTATAGAGGACCACCAAGCCTTTGCCATAGTCTAATTGGTTGTAGTGAATAGGAACATCAAGAGCTGAAATTGATTTTTGGTGCAATTGGGAGGTTTTAAATTCAATAATGCTTCTTTTGGATTTTTTTCGTATTCTTTGACCTATTAAAGCATGTATTATTCTATAAATATCTGTCAAATTGTTTAACTTTGGGACAATCCCACCAAATATGTATGAAGGTTTTTTGCTTGGCAGCACCTGAAGCATTTGTAAGATATTGTAGGTTTAGATCTGGCTAGGCGTTGGGGAACCATATATCAATGCATTAGTAGTTTATAATTAGAATCAATTAGCCAAATTAACCATTAACTATATTCAATTCCACCCAATAATGATTCTTCCACATGAACAATTAGACCTTTCGCTACAGGGGGCTGTACTGTGTTATTTAGTGCATTGGTACTGCTGTGGCATAGTAGTTAGTTCTCTAGTAACCCTCTCTCTTGATCCTTTGTAGGCCTTGCTGTCAGTACATGACACAGTAGCTCAGAAGAGCTATGACCCGGTCCTCCCTCCCATGCCAGACGACATTGATGATGATGAAGATTCAGTGAAAATCATTCGACTTGTGAAGAACAGAGAACCTCTGGTGAGATATGCTAACTCTTTCTACATTTTATTTTAAAGGTCATTCCTCCAAGTGTCAGAAAGAATAATTGTCTGTACTGCCCTCTTCAACCGGGTTCTTCATTTCATTCTCAGTCCTGCCTTGGAAAATAGATGATAGTGGAACATTAAATCTGTTTCTGTGAAATGGCATTTCGTTAAAAAGATATTGGACGTTTGTGTATATGTGTGCATGTATATACACAGATATAAGCCACCATCAGACCCTCTAGGCTAAGGAGATCTCAGACCCCTGTCCAGAACTCTTACCAGCGTGGCACATACAGGGCACAGTGAGTTTATGTCAGACTTCGGGCTCTTTGTAATGGGACTTTGTCACATGAATGGAAACAGGAAGTGGGATAGATTTCAGGACCTGACATCAGCACATTGGGTGGATAAGGAGGGCCCCGGGAATCAGTGTAACCCTTTTGGTGCCAGACCATTTATTTAACAGATATTATAAAATGTGTATCTTTGTCCTGGAAATTACTTATAACCACCAAAAAAGCATTACATATTTTCTAGATTTATGTTTATGTAAAAAGTACATTATAATCCCCCATTTTTGTAAAATAGAAAAGATGAGACTGTGTCGAGTAAATTGATATCAAACACATCAGACAAAATTGCTTATGACCACAAAACTGCTTAAAATTCCACATACACTTTTACATTGATGACACTTTAAAAACCTCTATAGCTCATCAATTTAGAGTGAACTGTTCATAATGGTCTTTAGGGTTGCCACCTTTTCTTCAAGCCAAACTCAAACTCTTTAGTGTTATTGGATCCGGGTTTCCAGGGGGGGGTTGGCTTTATACAACCACCCCCCCCCCCAGGCACCTCAAACCCACCCATTGTCTGCCGGTCCACCGGCACTTACCCAATTGGCGGTGGGGATCAGCGGGCACATCAGGCAGGGGATCAGGCTGCGACGGGCATTTGGCATTAGCTCCTGTGTCTTCTCTTCTCTTCTGAGATCACAGCACATTCGCTGTTGCAACACACCTAGGTTGGCTCCGGAAGCAATGCTATGCACCCCGAGCCCACTCTATTTTGAAAGCCTCTGACTCTAATCAGGTGCTTAAAAAAACACACCTGCCCCCCATAGGAATTCATGCACCCAGCGTCCTTAAAGGGACTGGGCGCTTGGATAGGGAGAGCAGCGGAGGTGTTAGTGGGGGCGGCGCCTGTGTGCCTACAATGCACGGGTCGCCCACTTTAATGCAGTGGGTAACCATCAATGGCCCACACACAGACGCAGGCAGCCCCTGTGCACATCAGTCTTGTCCATCCTGCCCCCCCCTTGCCCCAGGTTCACATCCTCACAGATGCACACAGGCAGCCCTTGAGTTCAGTACTTGTCCATTATGCACACCACCCCTCCTCATCTTACCAGAAGAGACAAGCAGAAAGAGATTATTCTGCAGCACTCCTAAGCTAACAACAAGATTACCAGGACATGAACCGGTCTGTGGCAGGTGGGGGTCGGGGGAAGGAAGAGAACTAGTTAATCCTTATTCCACGCTCCAGACCTCCACTTCTCTATCAGTCCTCTGGAGCAGGTAATGACCGGGAACCGCAACACGAGGATTACTACACCTGTGCTCGACGGAGTAATCCTCGTGCTTTGGTTCCCTGCAATTACATGCCCCGGTGGACTGATAAAGACAGGGACCGGGACTCTAGTTTAATTGTCGGGAGCCGCTGCATAACAAATATTCCGCTGTTGCCAAATAAGAATTAATTAGCTATATTCCTTCCTAGCTGCTGCCCAATAAGCACTAGTTATGTTCCTTCCCTGCCACTCTGATCTGAATAAATCATTTGTCCGGGTTCCAGGGAAACAGAAAACCGGACACATGGTTCAAAATGATTCAAAACCTGTACTGTCCGGGTGAATCCCGGACAGGTGGCAACCCTAATGGTCTTAGAATTATTCCTCCAAGTCTGATGCCTTACATGTATTGCACAATCAGCATATACGTACATGTGTTGTAGGCATGTATATTTTAGGCATGTGTGTTCTTATGGGGTCCTTCATTTTTTTTCTTTTTTTTTTTATTACATTTTATTTATTTTTTTTAGCTGTTTTTTTTTTTATTACTTGAAGTGGTTGAAAACCTTAGACATGAAATATTTACAAAGCATATTGTTCTGTAGTCATATTGTTCTGTAGAGTGTACTTAATTTCAATTCAGAGCATTAAGTGTAATTTCTGTCTGCTACCTCAATCCTCTGCTATATGTATCAGTCACTTCTGACAGGTTTTCTTGACACCAAAAGGTAAAAAGGGGGCAGGGGTGGGATCTCCAGCACACACAGCCTGTGACGACCATCCTCAACTCTGTTTCTGTGTGCTGTGTGAAGGGGGTGGGTGTCCCTTTCTTCCTTCCTTCCTTCCAACCAGCCAGCTCTCAGCTTTCCTCAGTGAGTGTAACTTCAGCTCCCCGCCCCCTGCTTTCTGATAGCTCAGACAAGCTGTATAAATTCTGCACTTTAAATTGGTGAAGAAAAGACTGTAGATAAACAACTTATGT
>BLSH010202435.1:110265-126561 GCA_018402905.1 Glandirana rugosa
CCATTGCACTTCATTACAATACATTTAAAGGTCTAATAAGGATAAAATAGGCCTGATTTCATACATTTTATCTGGACAGCTGGTTTTGCTTTAAAGGAAGCTTGTGTAAACTGATCTAAGTAGCCACCCACTTAGGCCTCTTGTTTGCCTCGCTAAACCGGCAGCATACTTGAAACTGCTATGGCAATCTTCTTAATCTAAAATCATTGTGCCTATTTTAATTAGTGGTGGCAGTTAGTTTGAAGCCTACATTAACAGTCCCTTGGAGATATGCTCAGAATTCCATTTCCACAGAGAAAAATTGGATTAAGGTGATTGCACTAGCACACAATGCAGTCATGCGCCAGGAGCTATGACCACTGGTGACTCATCAAAAAGCTGGCGTAAGGCCCTTCCGCACTGCAAGCACCTTCATCTGCAGACAAATTAAGTCACTTATGAGAAACATATCTTGTTTGTTCATCCTTCCATACAACCACATCTTAAATTACTGGACATGGTAAAACGATACAGCCCTTGCTGTAGTTTATGTAGGTTTTCTCCAATTAATGTATCCTTTTGGAACGTTTACCACATAACTGTTTGTTCTTATAGCACAGCTCTTGTTTACATTAGTAAAAGCACTTTTATGTTTTTGGGGGTTTTTTTTCAGAGTTTAGAAATGTTGCTGGCCAAGATACAGGGCTATCTAGTTAACAAGGAGAACAAAATGAAAGTAGTATAGCTACTGGCAGCTTTAGCCGTTTTGCACTATGTGCAGTTCTCATTAAAAAAAATGTAACAAAGAAATAATTGTAAGCACAGTAAACATTGGTTTGTTAACTAGAATCACTTCAATCAGTTTACATGTAAATGCTAGTCTGAAAAGCAATGTGCACAGATAGCATTGGCAAAGCTTGTATTTTAGCAAGCTTTGCAAAAAAAAAGATAATAATTGGAAGCATAGAAAACATTTTTTTTTTCCAGTGAAAACTAGTATCACTTCACTCCGTCTACATGTTTTCAGTTTCTAAATGCTAGTCTGAAAAGCAGTGTGTACAGATAGCATTTGCAAAGCTTGTATTTTAGCAAGCTTCAAGCAATTTTCTTGCTGTAAGCAAGCTGTAACCCACAAACAGGTTGTGTAAAGCACAGGCATATATGGGTTTCCCCCATCATAGATCGCAGTACCTGCTTCTGATCCCAGATGTACCATAGAACTATAAAGGGCTTCCTTCACTGCTAGACCCAATTGCAGGGACCTCAGAGTTGCCCCCTTTTTTTTCTCTTGCCCCTCCTTTTCCTTTCTCCCTTCTTCTCAAAGAAACCTTCATGTTACAGACTTGGTGCAGGAGGAAAGTAGTAGCATAGTAGCAAGGAACACTCTTCTCTGCTGGAATCTATCTTCCTAACCTCCCTGTGTAAATCCTCTGTACTACCAGCTATTGTATCCATTTTTTTTTTTTCACAATAAAAAAAGTTTTTAAAAAATGACGTTGCAAATTCTTTCTTTGCAAATTAACATGTAAAGGCAATGTAAACTGGGCCTCTTGATCCCTCTTTGTTTACAAGTCACCTAGGTAAGTTACTGCCTTTCTCTAACCCAGTGTTTTTAAGTCAAGGCCCCTTAAAAATTCCACACAATCTTGAGGCACCCTATTCTAAAATTTAAAAAAACTCAACTGATAGTTTTGCATAATGTACCACATGTGTAGGACACCCAACATTAACGGTGATTTATTCTTCCAAAGCGAATAGATCTTGGCACACTGGTACTGATTAGTATTCCAGTGTTTCTCTTCTCCCTCAGATTTTCTCCCTCACTCAGCTAATGTGACCCCAGTACTCAGGGAGAGGGACAGGTGCCCAATGTCCTTCCTTATCAACCAATGACATCATTAGTTGTTAGGAAATTGGTGGCTGTAATGGTGCACAATTAAAACCTGTGGCTTTGTGTAACTAATAGGCAGGCCCAATTCACCTGCTGGTTTGTATAAAATGTTTGGGCAATTTCTAGGTATTTTGCCAAGGCACCCCCGCAGGCACCCTGGTTGAAAAATGCTGCTCTAACCCGTTATTGTAGAACATCACTAAAGCCCCAGCAGGCTCCAGATCACTCATTTTACCCCAGCTTTTGAGAAGGTTTGATGACCAAAAACACTCTTCATCTCGGATAGCCACAATGGCACTATAGATAGTCTAGAACAATGGCCATCCTCCATAACCAGTCTTCTAGTTGTGATAGCACTGCATTAGATGATCGAGCCACGTTAGTATTTTTATTCATACATTTTTGATCTTTGTTTATTTTATAAATAGAATAGAACTTACACAAGGTCTATATTTTCCAGGTAACATCAGAACCTTGGGAGTATTTCTTGTGTGGAACAGCTTAAAGTGATATTAAAGCTTTGAGGGGTTTTTTTTTACATGAAAATGATAAACATATTATACGGACCTGCTCTGTGCAATGGTTTTGCACAAAGCAGCTCGATCCTTTTCTTCTGGGATCCCCCACTGGCACTCCTCCTCTTTGGTGAGTGCCCCTATAGAATGTCACTTTCAATGGGGGCACTCGTGCAGGCTCGCTCCTGAGCTGCCTTGTATCCGTCCATTGACACAGTCAGTGCGGCCTGGCTCCACACCCCACTCCCTCCTCACTGAGTTTGTTTGAGAGCAGCAAGGAGGGAGAGAGCCAAGAGAGCTGCTGCTCTCATGCATAGCACTAGATTGAAATCAGGCTCAGGGCTAGGAGGCATCATGCAGCACAGAAGGCTTTTTTTTATTATTTTTACCTTAATGCATTGTAACGCATTGTATTAGTGTTACTGGCCCCCAAAAATTGTCAAACGTGTCGGGTATATGATTTGTCCGCCGCATTATCCCAGTCCCGCTGTGAGTCTCTGATCTCCGCCATTGCTTTTTGGGTGGAAGAATTTGACTGGCCTCAACCCGATGGAAAACCTTTGGGATGAATTAGAGCGGAGACTGTGAGCCAGGCCTTCTCGTCAACATCAGTGCCTGACCTCACAAATTTGCTTCTGGAAGAATGGTCAAACATTCCCATAGACACTCCTAAACCTTGTGGACAGCCTTCCCAGAAGAGTTGCAGCTGTTACAGCTGCAAAGGATGGGTCAACTCAATATTGAACCTTATGGGCTAAGCCTGGGATGCCATTAAAGTTCATGTGCGTGTAAAGGCAGGCGTCCCAATACTTTTGGTAACATTTTGGTTATAGTGTATTTTTCCCTGAGTATGAATACACAAATGAAAGGCTCTTCAATATGAAATACACAACAGAAAGATCAATCAGCGCAAAAGTACCTCAACTAATTTACTAAAAGCAGCTGAACACCAAGGGTCAAATAATCAAATCCTACAAGCACAGTCAATTCATAAAAGTGCAGCGCTAATAACATGAGAAGATATAGATATAAAATGAATAAAGTTCATAAAATATAGTCCATATATAAAAGGTAAACACTGCTACAGTGCCTATATGGTGAGAAACACGAGCTCTTCAATGTGCTTCAGTGCAGGTTCTCCACCATTAGTAGTGCTTAAACGTATTAAGTGGGTCACACAATGTAGGGTGAATCTATTTACTCCCTGGACGCCTGGCTGGGTCACTGGGTCACAGTGCTTTTCTTGTAAGTGCTTTACCTTTTTTAATAAATAGTCATTTACTGGCAGAGAGCACTATATGTCTTTTTTTATATGCATGATTTGTGAAACCTGCTACCTATGGTGTGGAGACGCTTGAGCCAGGAGTTCAGAGAGTGAATAGATTCACCCTACATTGAGTGACCCACTGGATACGTTTATGATATTCCTCCCTTTTAAAGGGCACAAGCGAGTTTGATCTTTGTCATGAGGGACCACCTGTGGAGGTGAGCTGCTAGCACTACTAATGGTGGAGGACCTGCACTGAGGCACCTTGAAGAGCTCGTGTTTCTCACCATATAGGCACTGTAGCGGTGTTTACCTTTTACATATGGGACTATATTTTATGAACTTCATTAATTTTATATCTATGTCTTCTCATATTATTAGCGCTGCACTTTTATGAATTGACTCTTCCATATTAAAGGCTTTTAAATCAGGGGTGGACTAAATAATACAGAATTCAGGAACCAGTCTGTCCAATCCAGGAGGCATCAGGATTTTTAGAAGCCAGCTTTATTGACAACAATTAGAACCTCAAATCTTAGGAGACAGTTGTAATTTATAAGGAGCATTGGCTACCTGGCACCTGGGATTTGTCCAGCCCTTTCATAAATACACATTTCTTTCTGTTTAAAAGTTCTGACTGAAGGCTTTGGTATAACCTAATTGGCCAACAGAATTCCATTGTGTTTCATTGCCTTGAGTTTCTGCTCTTAGTAGCCTTTCTGTGCCTTTCCTACTCAGTTGAATCCCACATGGGTGAAGCTGACCACAACAGTTTATGCCCCTTGAGTATGGTTGGTGTTGGTATGATCCCTGTGTTTAGTTCTACTATCTGCACACCTATCACAATAGTTTTGATGGGGCCCCATTCTCGTTTTTTTGGATTTCTTTATATGATGAGGGTTTGAATGCCTTACTGACTCAGCTTAGACACATCTCTACTTAGACAGAGCTGTATCTGCAATCTCCCTATGGCACAATATTGTGTTTAAACAGCATGATTTGCATGTAGGCTGATTCCGTTGGCTTCTCGTTTAGCACCTCTGTGTCCCGTGAAACCAGTTGCATTGGAAAAAGGTGATGGAGAGGATGAGACCAAACTATGTTCAGAAGATGAACTTAGGGAGAAAAGCTAAAGCTATAACTTAAAGTTCTTAGTAGAGAAAGGTGACAAATGACACCGTAATTCTAATATTGGTCACTGCAGCATGGCCTGATACTCTTCTAAAAGCAACTTTCCCAAAGGTCATATCTCTTTAACTATAGGCACCATTTTCAAACATTGTTCCTCCAGAGGTTACTTGGGTTCCTTGAGCTGTGGCTGATTGACCTCCCCTTTGATGGTGACTGCATAGTTACAGGGGCAGTGCCATTTGGCATAGCCATCTGTAGGATATCAATGATCTATTTAGCTGTCTGTAAGGGGAGCATTCCTCTGGCCAGCAATGTAAGATTTGCCTTTGACACCAATGAATTGGTTTTAGCAGGGGTTCCCCGATCCCTGAAAATTATTTCAAGCATTCCTCTGGGGTAATAAGGTCGAAAAAGTCTGGTTTATTATTTCAGGTCTCTACTGAAGCTTCCTACATACATGAAATAACATTAATTGGATCCTGTTTTCATCCAGAACAATATAAATTTGCATGGGATATACTTACAGGTTCAGCTCCTGTTTTTAGGAACTGTCGACTGGGCAGGTTGGAAAACCTGTTCTTATCCATGGTTCCCCCAGTTAGATGAATAACGCAAACAGCTTCTGCCAGCTGTCATCTATTTCGGTTCCCCCACTGATTCGCCCTATTTTGATATAAGCACAAAGACTTAACTCAATGTTCATGTTTGTAGAGCTGCCACGTTGTGTCACAGTAGGTGGAGCCTGAGGCCGGCAAAATCATGCATGCACATCTAACGGCCCCTGAGGTCTTTAGGCACTGTTAATCTTTTGGTTCATGTCTTTAGCTCTTCCTACAGGCTCTTTTTCACAATATTTGGGATTTCTGTAAAATTTACATCAGTTTGATATATATACAGGAAATTATTTTGCTTACCTTATAAAATAAAATGTTCACACTCGGCAACTGTTAAATATTCAGTACATTAAAAAATATGTCTCTTTCTTTTTGGCTGTTCTAAGATGAGGAAACTGTTGAGTATGGTAGGTGAATGTTTTTTGGTAAAAAAAAATCTAACATTTTTTTTTTCCCTAGTTATATTTTCAGCACATTTAATAATTTCCTTTCGTTTTTTTCCTCCCCCTTTTTTTGCTTCTCAGAGGAAATTGAAGGTACACGTACAAACGTTTCTTTGCATTGCCAGATAGCTTTATTTAGGCAACATGTGTTCAGAGTCTAACTTGATGTAGCTCAGAACACACTTTGAATACAATATAGACTTTCCATATTTCCTTTACAACAGTCAGCGCTGTCCTTGTTTTTGTCTTTTTGTTATGGTATATGCAGTGATGCCTTTTCCATAAAATCTTTTTTATTTTACCCTTTTGGGAATTTTTCTTCTTGTTTTTAATTTATTGTAAATTGTTGTGTATTTTATGTGTATGCTTTATGCATTACTTATTAAAGTGGCCCTTTAGGACTACAGTACACAAGCATATCTTTTGCTCCTGACATCAGTTTGTGAATTTGTTTAGATGGATGTGTTTAAAAATTTTAATTGTATATCCTGATGCAGTAAGCACTTGTGTTGTTGTTGCTTTTGCCATGCTTCGTGTTGCATTGCAATTAGTCCTCTATACATGTCGATTTGAATGTATCTCAAACAGATCCCACCTGATCTCAAACTGATGTCAAATGCAAGCTATTTTTCTGCTTTTAACTTGCTGGCTTGTCTAAAGCTTGTGTACACTGGCCTTTAACCTGCACTCATTGGGAAAGTTATTTTATGAGCTGAACCAATATTACTGGCTCTCAGTAGGAAATTCACCTAGGCAGGTGCAGAGTCAAGCAAACCTCTGCCAAGTACAACTGCTGTCACATAATAGTGTGGTGCTGGAGAACTGTGTTCAATACTATAATATACATTTATAGAACATTTATTACTGTGTAAGAGTCGTTTGTTCACTGCAGACATTCGATCTCAAAGAACACAGGTAGTATTGTAAGGAATGGTAGACTACAGAGGGAGTAGGGAGAGATGTCACTGCTGGTTGGTTTCCTAAACTATAGTTGGATCCCATGGTAGACCAGCAACCCAGAAAGTTTACGTTTTACAAATCTTGGCATTTTAAAGAGATCATTTGATAAAAAAATGCACACGTAGAGGTTTTTTTTTTTTTTGCAACCCTTTGCCTTTCTTATACAACCCCAATTACAAAGAAGTTGGGACACTGCGCAAAATCTACATAAACACAGAATGTAATGACTTGCAAAACTCCTGGGGTTGTAAAAAAAAACTTGGCTCTGCACCTTCTAAACCTCTTTATTAGTTATTGAGGCTGACCATCACTTCAAAGTACCACAAGAGAGTCTGGAGGAGTTTTTTGAAGGAAAGGTCGATATTTGCATATAGTTTAACCAAAAAGTCTCACACAAAAAAACACGCCTGACCCTTTTCCCCCAAAGACTACAACAAGCAGCAGTGCATCAAGCTTAGCTGCGTGACAGGTCTGTTGTCTCTGAATGATGGCCTATGATGCCATTCATTTCTTTCCCATTGATTGACTGGTCTCCTATGTCTACTGGCCAACAGTCCATGTCTCTCGAATTACTTTTTTTGCCATGCTACACAGTTTAAGGAGTACATAGAACCAACTTGGTCCCCGCCCCAGATATATCTATAACTGAAAGCGGCATTAAACCCAAAAGCAAGCATTTATTTTATTATAGCTTACAGATTCTTAGATGTGGTGGCTGCATTCGTTTTCTTTCTTTCTTTCTTCCTTTCTTTTTCTTTCTATTTCTCTCTCTTTATTTTTCTTTCTCTCCTCTTGTTTTTTCTTTCTCTCTCTCTCTCTCTTTCTCTCTTTTTCTTTCTTTCTCTCTCTCTCTCTTTCTTTTCCTCTTTCTTTCTCTCTCTGTCTTTCTTTTCCCTTTCTCTTTCTCTTTTTCTCTCTCCCTTTCTCCCTTTATTTCTCTTCTCTTTTCTCTCTCTCTCTCTCCCCTTTTCTTTCTCCCTTTCTCTTTCTCCCTTTTTCTCTGTCTCCCTTTTTCTCTTTTTCCCTTTTTCTCTTTCTCCCTTTATTTCTCTTTTTCATTTCTGTCTCTTTTCTCTCTCTCTCTCTTTTCTTTTTTCTTTCAAGTTATTGTACTGATCCCCTATAACAACCCCCTCACCACAACTGTGCCTGATTTTAAGGCCCAAACATTTCAATGAAACATGTTCCAGGATGTTGGGGACTGCTCACATGTATATGTGGGGAGTATTGGTTTAGCCCATAACATGGCTGTCTCCAGTGCTTGCAGGCACCAGGTCCACTTTAATTTAAAAGCTCAGCAAGAGTGCTTTATTCTTTTCTGTCAGCAATGGCAAACAAGCAGATGCCACAGAGTAAAATCACCTTGCCTAAACAACAGGAAAATGTCTTATTTATTTTCTTTTGAATTACTAAATATAGTAAAAACTTGTTTTAGGATTATCCTTATCTTGTAAAGTTTGAAGAAATTTCTAGCCACCTATTGAGGCTTTTCAGCTTCTCTGTCTTCATACATAAAGACTAAAGCACTTTTCAGTGTCTTTCTATACTTGTCTGTTCTGTTATGTGTCCAATTTAGGTTGTAGAGTTTGAATTACAGTAGAACAATACGAACAGTAAATGTCTACTTAATATGATATAGTCTCTCCTGCTGGAAGGACTTCATTATTCAGGATGCAGAAAATGCATAGGACATTAGTAAATATGACTTAACATGTCCATATAAACCTAAAACCCATATGCAAACACATGTCTAAAAACATTATCACACACCAGTTTCAGATTGTTCACATTATATCTATAAAAATAGCAGAGGGATGCAGCAACAGGCACAATGTTACTGCACAGGGAATGTCAGTGTATTTGAGTCTTCAGCCAACAATACCAGAATTCTTTTTTTGGTTGAGATGCAACTGCAATGTTATTTGGATTATATTGGAGAACCCCTTTATGCTTGTACAGGATCTCACAAAAATGAATACACCCCTCACATTTTTGTAAATATTTTATTATATATTTTCATGTGCCAATACTGAAGAAATGACACTTTCCTACAATGTAAAGTAGTGAGTGTACAGCTTGTATAACAGTGTAAATTTGCTGTCCCCTCAAAATAACTCAACACACAGCCATTAATATCTAAACCGCTGGCAACAAAAGTGATTACAGTCACAAAGTGAAGATGTCCAAATTGGGCCCAAAAGCGTCAATATTTTATGTGACCACCATTATTTTCCAGCACTGCCTTAACCCTCTTGGGTATGGAGTTCACCAGAGCTTCACAGATTGCCACTGGAGTCCTCTTCCACTCCTCCATGACAACATCACAGAGCTGGTGGATGTTAGAGACCTTGCGCTCCTTCACCTTCCATTTGAGGATGCCCCACAGATGCTCAATAGAGTTTAGGTCTGGAGACATGCTTGGCCAGGCCATCACCTTTACCCTCAGCTTCTATGGCAAGACAGTGGTCATCTTGGACATGTTTTTGGGGTCGTTATCATATTGGAATACTGCCCTGCAGCCCAGTCTCCGAAGGGAGGGGATCATGCTCTGCTTCAGTAAGTCACAGTACATGTTGGCATTCATGGTTCCCTCAATGAACTGTAGCTCCCCAGTGCCAGCAGCACTCATGCAGCCCCAGACCATGACATTCCCACCACCATGCTTGACTGTAGGCAAAACACACTTGTCTTTGTACTCCTCACCTGGTTGTCTTCAGCAAACAGTTTGCGGGCTTTCTTGTGCATCATCTTTAAAAGAGGCTTCCTTCTGGGAAGACAGCCAAGCAGACCAATTTGATGCCATGTACGTATGGTCTGAGCACTGACAGGCTGACCCCCCCACCCCTTCAACTTCTGCAGCAATGCTGGTAGCACTCATACGTCTATTTCCCAAAGACAACCTCTGGATATGATGTTGAGCACGTGCACTCGACTTCTTTGGTCGACCATGACAAGACCTGTTCTGAGTGGAACCTGTCCTGTTAAATTGCTGTATGGTCTTGGCCACTGTGCTGCAGCTCAGTTTTAGGGTTTTGGTAATCTTCTTATACCCTAGGCCATCTTTATGTAGAGCAACAATTCTTTTTTTTTTCCGATCCTCAGAGAGTTCTTTGCCATGAGGTGCCATGTTGAACTTCCAGTGACCAGTATGAGAGAGTGAGAGCGATAACACCAAATTTAATGCACATGCTCCCCATTCACACCTGAGACCTTGTAACACTAACGAGTCACATGACACCGGGGAGGGAAAATGGCTAATTGGGCCTAATTTGGACATTTTCACTTAGGGGTGGACTCACTTTTGTTGTCAGCGGTTTAGACATTAATGGCTGTGTGTTGAGCTATTTTGAGGGGACCGCAAATTTACACTGTTATATCAGCTGTACACTCACTACTTTACATTGTAGCAAAGTGTCATTTCTTCAGTGTTGTCACATGAAAAGATATAATAAAATATTAACAAAAATGTGAGGGGTGTACTCACTTTTGTGAGATATTGTATGTGTAAAGCTGCATTTTGTGGCTGCTATGTATAAATAATTATGGCTGGAGCAGAACTGAATCTCAGTGTGTTCTGCCAGCCACTGTACCATGACTGTTTCACAGGACAGAATCATAAAAAGTACATTTTACTATTTATCCAATTTAATGAAGGTATTGCCTGGCCTTATGCTGTTGTAATTGTTAAAGGAATTTGAGTGTTTGGTGGCTTTTGGCCACCATTGTTAAACTAAATTCTGTTTGCATTAGTCTTATTGTAATATATGACAATAAATTGTCCCAACACCACAGACATATAAAGGCTGGGATAAAGCAGGGGGGTTTCACAGCAATATGATTTTAAGATGGGAAAAGGCAAAAGATGCACCTTTAATTTACAATTTAACGTACTAGTGTGTATGAAGATGGTAGAGAAGATTGTCACTATCCTTGGCTCTTCCAGTGATTAATGTTGATTTATACCCACACACTAAAATCAAATATAAACATTATCAAGTTATGTCATTTTTTAAGATCTGCAGCTTAAAAAGAAAAAGAATATCTGGTGATCTAGAACAAGTGGTTGAAAGAATGCATCAGCAACACTGAGTTGCAACAAAGAATTCAAAATAAAAACCAAAAGTTGAAACAAAAATGCCACCAAAGTTGTTTATGATACTCCATGTCTTAGCAAACTAAATGTCATCCTGTTACAGCAATCCTTCTCTGGCAGGTAAAGCTGGCTCATTCGAGGCATGGAGTCCCAGCATCAGCCAGTTTTCACCAGAGCTTCTGATGGTGGACTTGTCTTTCGGTTTATGCTGGTATCAACTCAGGATTGCCACACCAATGTGTAAGCAAGGACAGGGAGGCTGCGAAGTAGAGACGTTACAGCAGGGAGTGACTGGAGAATGAATGGATCCAGGCAGTGTTTGCCAATGGGCAAGACACAGAAGAGCAATCCAGGTCAGCAGTGGTCAAGACAGCAGAAGAGAGGGCAGGTTCTAGCAGAGGTCCTGGGTCAGGTAGCAGGCAAGAGAGTAGTGAGGACAGTCTTTGTCAGTATTGAAAAAGGCAAATAGTGGTTTAGTATCGCTCTTCTACACAAAGCAGGGTAGCTTCTTAGAAGACGCAGCATAAGCCACTTCCAGGGCTAATGCTTAAATACCCCCTCACCCAGCATCATTTCAGGGAGCTCAGTAAATCCTGTCAGCAATTCTTTGGGTGCCATTGGAAGTACTGGCAGAGATAACGGAAGGCCTAGCAGGGATTCTGTCAGCAGCATTGGAAGTATTGGCATGGATTCTGGAAATCCTGTCAGAAGTCTTTGGAAATGCAGAGATAGTAGGTGTAGGAGTGTCTCTTGGAAATACAGAGACATGCTCTTAACATATCCATTTAGAGTTTAGATCTTCTCCAGGGTTTTAGTCTATTTTGAAAGTATAGCTTTTAGCCCTCGTTCACACCAATGTAATTTGTCCTGTGATTTGACAGTTCAAAATCGCATGACAAGGCACATCCTATTTTCGGCATTGGAACCGTTCAAACCGTTGAGGTTCAGCTATCATTCAGCATGGTTTGTCACTAAGGACTCCACAGTCTAACTTGTCTAGCATCCTAACTGGTTGATATTTAGTTTGCTAAAGCATTGTTTGTCATAAACAGTTATAATTTTTCCCCATAAAATCTCATTTCTCTTGCTTTTTTTTTTGTTCTGTATCTTAGTGCTACTGATCACCACCATCAGCATTGGCTGCACATTATTGCTCTGGATTGGCTCCTTGCATATCAGTGGGAACGTTTGTTGTTTCCAGCAAGGAGACAATTCAGGAGAGCAGTTGGTAGACAGGTGTTATGCTGTAACAGCAAGTGCCTGAATAGAGACCTTCATGGCAGGAACACTAAGTATTATTTTAAAGAGAGCTGCACATTTAAAGGGATTGAAAACAACTTTTGAAATGACAATGGTCAAGCTTATATGAGATTTTGATTGCCTTACCAACGTTTCTATTCAGATTTCCTTTAACTTGACACCAAACTCTAACAAAGCTTTTCATGCTTGCCATAACCATATTCCATAAAATGTGGAGCTTGATATTATAAGGTATGTCTCAGTTTGTATAAAGGAAGACTATACTTCACTTGAGGGCAGTGCCTAGTTCTGTCCTCCAAAAATGTCCTAAATTTTGATAACTTAAAAAGTAAGAGCAATGACTTTTTTCCCTAACCTTTCCTGTAAGACATATCGCTTCCTGCCATTTATCTTATGATTGCTATTTTTTTATTTGCCTCTCAATCACCACAATTCATTTTAGATACATTTATTTTAAATTAAAAATAGAAGATTGCTTGTACAACTTGATTACATTGGAGATACAACCTTTAGCTTGAATCAGTCGACACTGCCATTTCATAAAACCACTGTCCATCACCATTGTGTTTGGATGTACTGTGTAACTGAACAGCTTACATGACATAATATTAAAGGCAGCCAATATTATAGTCATAAAACTGAACAAAGAAAAATAGACCCCCCCGATCAAATTTTCCAACAGGAAAAAAGAACGGTAAAGGAAATTACTTGCAGTCTGAATAACAAAAGTAACCTCAATTCACTTTAAGTGCTGAGGTCATGTTCATACTGAACAATTAAATAAATCACTTCCTCCTTCCAAGATTGATAACTGTGTACTGTCTTTAGTTTAGAAAATTGTTTAGTCTTTTTTCTGTTTGTTCATTAGTGTAAAGAATTTTTTTTTTAAGTGAAGCTTACTTGTTATTACTGTAATGCAGTTAGACTGCATAAACGGTTATAAAGGTGGGCGTCTTTTCTTTATTTTCATGCTGAGTTGAAGAAAGGGTTAAAATCGCCTCTATCCAGGCGTTCAGCAGTTCAACATCAAACTTTTCAACCAAACAAAGCTTGCTCTCCCTGAGTAACACTGTTGATTGGAGCTTTGTGCATTAGGCATGTCAGACCACTGAAGAACCAAGTGCACAAAGCGTAATAAAATAATTGTGCAGATGCCAAAAAAAACAAAAACAAAACATGGAAATGCCACACTCTATCCATCTATCCTTGTTTTTCATAAATGTCTCTGGTCTTCAATTGAGGGGTCAGATAGGAATATAGCAGAATTCCATAGAGATGCATCTAAATACCTCAATGAAGTTCTATTTCCTTAAATGGATGAGCTGCAATACAGATTTTTCACCTGCAGAGACACTGCACCTGAATTTTGAAATTCCTGCTCCCAGGCTTGGCACTGACACTCATATCAAAGTTGTTATAATTATAGCAGGAATCCGCTTTTAAAGTTGAAAGCTTGATTTATTATTTAAGATTTCAAGGGCTTTGAAAACAGTAACCCTCCTCCCCCAATGCACCCCCCTTAAGTTAATACACCAAGGGCAAACTGAAAAACAGATTTGTTGAATGTGCGTGGTTTTTTTGGCTCTCTCTGTGTGTGTGTGTGTGTATGTATGTTGTGCTTTTTGGCCCTGAAAATGTCATTTTTTTTACGTAATTTTTCTTTTGCTATTGGGCTGGCCTTCTAACTGTTCTGCTTTATTTCTTGGCTTTGGTCTGTGCGCTTTTAATCCTCATCCAGAAGATGCAGAATGTGCCGCTCATAACTCTGGGACCTATCTAGGTGAGCAAATGGACGCAGCAGATTTTCTTACTTCTCATCATTTAAATCCTCTTTTGGTCTTTGTCTTTTGTTCTCTCTCTTCTTTTTTCCCCTCCTCCTTCATTTCGCAATGCTTTAGGAGCAGACGGGAGAGAGAAAGGTAGGACTGGTGGCTCATGGCGTGCTGTCATGTCTTGTGAATGTTAGGACCATCGCATTTCACGCCAATCACGTGTCTGGTTATTGTGTTGGCTGTTGAGTTTTTGGAATGTTTATGAATAGTAACCAGTGAAAAATTCTGTCATACAAGAAATCTCCCATTTTCAAAGCAACTTTGTCTTAATAAAAAAAAAAAAAGCCCATAAAGAAGGTCGTTTGGTCCTTGTCCTACTGTCCTTATCTGGAGTCTTTGCTCTATTACATAGCAAGACTAATCATCACATCCAACACACCAGGTATGTAAAATGCCTGCGTCCTCCATCTCCATCGGTTGTCCTTTACATTAGTTGTTTTGCCCGGTAGTTATGTAGGGGCTAGTGGAAGGGACCACAGAACACAGCTTGAGTCGATAACATCCGACATACCTGGAAGTGTTTTGCAAGAGAACAGACACTTCAGAAACAGATGGTAGGACTGGTGAGTATAAACAAGGTTGTTTTTTGGGTTGATTTTTATCTTTAAAAAAGATGACACCATTAATTTAAAAGATCAGTCCACTCAAAATTTCAGTTTCTTAACCACTTCCCATTTACGGCGCTGGTCGGCTTTGAGCGGCTCTACCGGGAAATAGCCTGCACCTGCAGGCTATATCCGGGTATCATTTTTTAGAGCTGGCGGTCGGCTATCCAGGGGTAATGACCGATCCGGCTCGGGAGCCGCTCGGCCGTTATCCCAGGGGGCGGGAGGGGACCGCTCTTCTCCGGCCTCCCATCCCACCGGGAGACCGGAGTAACGATCCGGCGCGTCCGCCGGCTGGAAGGAGACCTGATAGAAGCCGTAATCGGCTCCGATCGGGTCTCCTTCGGCAAATTCCGGAAGCGACGTCACAACGTCACTTCCAGTTTACTCGGCGGCTATCGGCGCCAATTTAAAAAAAATGACAGTATTCAGAATCGCCGTTTTTGGCAATCTGAATACTGTGAAGTGCAAAGGAGGGATGGGGGGGTACTTGTCACTATATATTACTATCACAAGGGATGTTTACATTCCTTGTGATAGCAATAAAAGTGATCAGATTTTTTTTTTAAAGGAACAGTGCTAAAAATAAATAAATAAATTAAAAAAAAAAAATGTAAAGCGCCACCGTCCCCGCGAGCTTGCGCAGCAAAGAAAACGCATACGTAACTCGCACCCGCATATGAAAACGGTGTTCAAACCACACATGTGAAGTATCGCCGCGATCGCCAGAGTGTGAGCAATAATTCTAGCAAAAGACCTCCTCTGCACCTCTAACCTGGTAACCGATAAACATTTTTAAGCCTCGCCTATGGAACTTTTTAAATACCAGACTTTGTCGCCATTCCGCGAGTGCGCACAATTTTCAACCGTGTCATGTATGGTATCTGTTTACTCGGCGTAACATCCCAATATACAAAAAAAGTGGGCTAACTTTATTGTTGTCTTATTTTTTAACTCAAAAAAGTAAAATTTTTTCCAAAAAAATCACGCTTGAAAGACCGCTGCGCAAATACTATTTGACAAAAAGTATTGCAACAATCGCCATTTTATTCTCTAGGGTGTTTGGAAAAAAAATATATATAATGTTTGGGGGTTCTAAGTAATTTTCTAGCAAATGTTTTTAGCTTGTGACCACCAAATGTAAAAAAGTGGCCCGGTTGGTAAGTGGTTAATGCTGGAAAGTAAAGAATACCTAATGGTTTTCTATATCTCTTAAGAACTGTGATGCTTCAGTCCTGCCTGAATTCACACAAGCAGCAACTAATATGAGAGGGTTCCAGTTTTTGTGATGGTCATTTAATGGTATATAAATTATGGTGAATGCAGCAAAAGGAATAGGAACACCCACTGGTACAGTAGGAAGAATGAAATTTTGGAGTCCCCAAGAGTTATAAAAGCCTAGTGGATGACTCAGCCCACCAGATTACACTTGGAGTAACATTTATGTGGCCCGAGTTTTTTTTATAAAAAAGAATTGAGCATCTTCAGTCAAGAAAAGGGGTAGAGGGGAACAAAGGCAGTGGTCTATGTCAAGAGCCAAGGTTTTGTCTGTCTCAAATCATTGCCATAGTTTGGTGAATGAGGCAAGGTCCATAGAGGTTAGTTCATAGGTAACCCATGGGAGCCAAACTTTTTTAGAAAAGTTAGAATCAGATTTTAGGATCAGTTAAAATACTAGATGGCTTCTCATTAATCTTAGCTGTAGT
>BLSH010202435.1:137015-149148 GCA_018402905.1 Glandirana rugosa
GGTGCCGAGATCCTCTCCTTCACCTGGACCCTGGGACACTTTTGTTCCAGGGACCGGGGGGGATTTTTTTTTTACCCCCCCCCCCCCAATTCCCCATTGTGACAGCTATGAATGAGCTATGAATGAGCCCAATAACGTACAGTCAGTAAAAATTGAATATAGCAGTGTATAGTCACCTGACTTCAGCTCAGGAAACTTAGTGTAGTGGTGTTCAAAAAGAGGTGGGCAATCAGCAACTCTTGGTAGCTAAGAGCAGCATTTGGTCCGACTTAAAGTGGAGTTCTACCCAAAAGTGGAACTTCCGCTTAAGGGAAGGTGACCCCCTGACATTCCAATTGGCATGTCTTTTTTTTTTAGGGGGGGCCAGGGACCTTGTTTTCACAGGGTCCCAGGTCCACTTCCTCTCCTAGAGCCGTGGCTCCGGAAGGAAGTTCATCTCTCCCTAACCCCCCCCCCTCGGCGATCTTCTGGGACACATCACAGGTCCCAGAAGATACACTGGCCATTCACAAGGCGTAGTGCGACCCACACATGCGCAGTGCATGCCCGGCTTTGGGGCCGAAACCGTGTGCCCACACTTGTGATGCCGGCGCCGCCGAGGAGAGGGGGAGAAGAGCGAGCCCTCAGGCGACCGCATCGCTGGAGCCAGGGACAGGTGGGTGTCCGTGGTTAAAAGTCAGCAGCTCCACTTCTTGTAGCTGCTGACTTTTTACTGGGTGGAACTTTGCTTTAAGGACATAAAGACTACTCTACAGTTATGTACTACAGTCTTTTTAAAATAATAGTGAGTGGGATAGCTAAAAAAAACAGGGATTCATTTTAATGTATGTCCATGTGAGCTTCATTGTTCTGCTGTTTTAAAAATATTCAGAATCAGAATTTAACTTGTGCCAGTCTGCCTTCCAATTGAGAAAAGGCAAAATGAACATTCTGATAGTGCCAACCTCTGATTTGCGGCCTTCGACGCTGTGATTGGCCGGAGCCACAATGATGTCACTCCCGCGCATGCACATGGGAGCTGCCGGTCACTGCACAGGCCCTGAAGAAGGGGCACGGGTGGGCGTGATTCAGAGTGCATGCTCCAATTACGTAATCGGTGCAGTATACAGTAAATATCTCCTAAATGGTGCAAGTTTAGGAGATATTTACAGTACCTATAAGTAGGCCTTATCATAGGCTTACCTATAGGTACAAACAATACAGGAATGTTTACTTCCTCTTTAATTGTTGATTTCCTAAAACTGGAGAGTGCAAAATCCTGGTGCAGCTCTGCATAGAAACCAATTTGCTTCCAGTTTTTTTTGTCAAAGCTTAATTGAACTAATGTTAGAAGCTGCACCAGATTTTGCACATTCCAGTTTTAGTAAAAACCCCTTAATGCTTTCATCTTGCTCTTGTTTTTGCAATAATCTTTTTTTTTATTTAAAATTGTTGGTGGATTAATAAAGGAAGGTTTATGTGTGGACATATGTTCAGATTAGCCAAGTCGTTTGCATAGCTGCCCAACAAGAGGCTTTTGTGAGCATATGGCGCTCACGGATGAAACTCATCTGTTTACTGTTCTCTACAGTGTTTTCTTATTCACAGAAGACACATCCAGAGATTTTATTAATGCAGCCGAAATCTGCAAACTGGGAGTTACTCCAGAAACAAGTGGAGTGTCTGCGCTGGGTGTTTGTGGAGACTAATTGAGACCAGTAGACATGTAGCACACATGGATGATTCTGCTCCGGCTGATGGCTGGCACATGTGAAACGACTCCAACAAGATTCAGCCACTGTGTTTTCTCAATTGAATTTTTATAATGTCTGGTAATCCTTAGTGGATTTGGTCATTTGATGTGAGTTTACACAGCGCAGGCACAGTATGTGCCCAGCCTAAAATGGAAAAGTAAATGCATGAAAAAAAAAGTTGGTATATATAAGACACGATTGCCAAAGGTTCAGAAATATTGCTATGCAAGTTAGGAAAGCACATGCACGCCGTAAAAGTTGTTTTACCATATCTGTGTGTCTGTTTTGTTTAACAAAAAAAACAGCACTGCCAATGTTTTTGTTTGTTCTGTATCCATTTTTGGGGAGTTTCCCCCTTCACGTCCTGTCCTAAAATTTGTTTGACAATAAATTAGGAAAATTACCCCAATAGGGACATAGGCTGCAATAAAAAATTCCACAGAACTATCTCTAATCTCTCCCAAAATGGTTAAAGTTGGGCTCTTCTCTTCAGAACAGTCAATTTTCAAGCGTTAATATCATTAAAGATTCTAACTTTTTTTCATGAACTAGCTTTTTGACCTTTATCGTCACCCAGCATAGTGACTGGGCCACTTGCCCTGTCACAGGGACAACTCCCAAACCTTTCCAGAGATGAAGAGAAGACCTTACAACACACAAGTGATGTCCAACAGGTCAGGGAGTTAACACGCAATAGGTTCGCTTGGGATTCATGTTTATGCCCTAGGAATGGTGACACTACTGCATGTTGAGTACCCCCTGGGCAATGGAAAGAGACCACCCTATTAACCCTAAGAGACTGATGACTTGGTCCATTGAGACCATTTGAGTCCAGGCCCCCAAGAATAAAGCGGGAGGCTAAAAAAGTACAGAGTCAACAAGAAATGGGGAGACTAGGTTAGGAGGGTATTTCTTCAAGTCCCTAAAGTAGAAGCAGGGGAAATGTCCCTGACCTTTAAGGAAGGGTCCAATAACTCACAAGATGTATACTTCTTTAGTGAGGGTTTGAGCTGAATTACCTCACCCACTGGTAAACAAAGGTTACCAACACTAGACACCTGTGATGCCCTGTCGGAGTGAAGCTTCCAAGTGTTAGACCCTTCAGACAAGTTTGAGTGCAGTGGTCCAGAAAACTGACCCACTTCAGGGAAGGTGGTATAAGAGAGTTTCACAATGAGGATACCAGGAAAAGACACTGGGTGGACATAAAGGCCAGTGCTAAATGGCAGGGCAGTGCCTCCTCACTGAATGATGGGAAAGCGAGCACAGAATGCATGTATATGCAGCACTCCACCTAGTGAATGACGTCAACCCTCAAGGAGGGAGCTCCTGGTGCTTCAGCCCAACCAGCCTTACTATAGAGACAGGGTCATACCTGGGGTTGTGCCCTGGTCCTAAACCTGGTAAACACTCCGCGGCTAACTAACACAGTACACTATGGTCTGAAAAGCACTACAATGCAGAGTCCAGTGCCCACATTCCAGGCTAGCCCTGCATGTCCAGTCCATCATGGTCTGGTTTTGGAAACTCTAATCCATATAGTTGCTATGCAGAGACCAGCTCAAGCGGCCATGTAGCGAGGAATCTTGATTGAAGTCACAGAGGGGAAAAATTCCAAGGCACAAAGAAGGATTGCAAAAAATACTGTGTTTTTAGTAGTACTGAAGTGAAGTCATCCAACCTCCTAGAACACTAGCAAAAAAAAAAAAAATGGGCATGCCGAATAGAGGAGAGGTTATGTAGGAGCTAACTTTCTATTTTTCTGTTTACTAGTGTCCCAGTGTCTGCAGTTAAAAGGGGAGAAGTTGGGGGTCGCCCCTCCAATCTTACATGTGAACAATCCCTTGGTTCACATCTGTGTGGATACGTGCTGCGTGTAGGTCAGCCCATTCATTTCAATGGGCTTCCCTACCCGCAGAAATGCAGGGAAACCTTTTTTTAAAATTGTGCAGCACCAAAATCACCCCCTGTTTGCCAATGTGTGAGGTACCATTAAGAATGAATGGCATTCCTAAAGAGCTGAGCATTTGTCTGTGTGTCAGGAATGAGCGCAATTTTGCACTTGTTCCACGACACACAGTAAAGTGAGCAAAGCCTTGGACAGGGGTGTCTTAAGGCTAAAAAATACTTTTCAAGAGCGCCCCGACTGGAAAAAGGTTGAGAAACACTGCTCTAGACCAGCAACAGCAAGATGAATGCAGAGTCTGTCCCAATGCTTTATGTTCCTCTTGCTGTTGCTCACAAGAGGTACTCACAGCTGAGAAAAGCTGCAGCAATGATTCAGCTGTCTCCTTCATAGCTGTTGTCAGTTTGGCCATGGCATGAGGGGATGCTGGGCAGTTCAGTACTCATAACCAGTGTTAGAAAGCACTTAGAAATATGGGACAAAGTACTACGTCCAATAGGGGACAGAACTATAAAATATAAATTATAATGCTAAACCTTCTTTAATGCTCACAAATGCTGTTGCTGAAATGTTATGTCCAAGTATTGGCCTGTCATTTGTTCTATGTACAATGGAAGCTTGGATTGCGAGCATAATCCATTCCAGGAGAATGCTTGTAATCCAAAACACTCGTATATCAAAGCAAGTTTCCCCATAAGAAACAATGGAAACTCCGTTAATTCGTTCCACAGTCACTGCTTGTCTGTGCAGTACTGTATATGACCACAGTCCCAGGGGCGCCTGGTACATGCAATATCGCATTTGGCCAGGTTTCCGGGGGGCGCTGGTGAGCCTCTAAGATGTCGGGATAGCTCGGCAATGCTCAGAAAGTGTTTACACTTTCGGTATTTCTGAGGAATTCCAAAAATTTTGAGAATTTCTGACCGCCTTCGAGGCTCACCAGCGCCCCCCGCAAACCTGGCTACATGCATGCAAAAAGGCTAAATTTTTTTTGTTATGCTAGACACTACTCGCAAACCGAGTCAGAATTTAAAAAAAAAAAACTGCTCGTATTGCGAAACGCTCATAACCGCGTTACTCGCAATCCAAGGTTCCACTGTATATGGAATAATTTGTCCTTATGTTACGATGTAAAGCCGGATATATATAAACTTTTTTTCTGCATATGATTTCAATTCATTCTCCGCTCATAAAGGAAACCTGTAATAGAAAAACAAATATATGGTTACCTTGCTATCACTCTCTTCATTGTTTTCTCTTTTAGTAATTTGAAGTATGCATGCAGTGACTAAAGATAGGACTTATACTTCATTGGTTTTAATGGGTTTTTACACAGAATTCACAATAGCACAGTGCATTTCACTCCAGGAATATACAGTATCTCACAAAAGTGAGTACACCCCTCACATTTTTGTAAATATTTTATTATGTCTCTTCATGTGACAACACTGAAGAAATGACACTTTGCTACAATGTAAAGCAGTGAGTGTGCAGCTTGTATAACAGTGTAAATTTGCTGTCCCCTCAACATAACTCAACACACAGCCATTAATGTCTAAACCGCTGGCAACAAAAGTGAATACACCCCTAAGTGAAAATGTCCAAATTGGGCCCAAAGTGTCAATTTTTTGTGTGGCCACCATTATTTTCCAGCACTGCCTTAACCCTCTTGGGCATGGAGTTCACCAGAGCTTCACAGGTTGCCACTGGAGTCCTCTTCCACTCCTCCATGACAACATCACGGAGCTGGTGGATGTTGGAGACCTTGCGCTCTTCCACTTCCACTCCAAGACGACCACTGCCTTGCTAAAGAAGCTGAGGGTAAAGGTGATGGACTAGCAAAGCATGTCTCCAGACCTAAACCCTGAGCATCTGTGGGACATCCTCAAATGGAAGGCAGGAGAGCGCAAGGTCTCTAATAAGGTTAACTCCATGCCCAAGAGGGTTAAGGCAGTGCTGGAAAATAAAATGGTGGCCACACAAAATATTTACACTTTGGGCCCAAATTGGACATTTCCACTTAGGGGTGTACTTACTTTTGTTGCCAGTGGTTTAGACATTAATGGCTATGTGTTGAGCTATTCTGAGGGTACAACAAATTTACACTGTTATACAAACTGTACACTAACTACTTTACATTGTAGCAAAGTGCCATTTCTTCAGTGTTGTCACATGAAAAGATATAATAAAATCTTATTATAAAAATGTGAGGGGTGTACTCACTTTTGTGAGATTCTGTATATTCATTCTTTTTTAGGTCAGTTTCCAAAACATTGAAAATAAAGGATGACTAGGACATGTGGTTAAATAATATTTTCAGTAGATTTTAGCAATGGCAGCCTGCATACACTATAATTGTCAAAAGTATTGTGATGCCTGCCTTTAGACACACATGAACTTTAATGGCACCCCAGCCCATAGGGTTCAATGTTGAGTTGGCCCACCCTTTGCAGCTATAACAGCTTCAACCCTTCTGGGAAGGTTGCCCACAAGGTTTAGCAGTGTGTCTATGGGAATGTTTGACCATTCTTCCAGAAGCGCATTTGTGAGGTCAGGCACTCATGTTGGACAAGAAGGCCTGGCTCGCAGTCTCTGCTCTAATTCATCCCAAAGGTGTTCTATCGGGTTGAGGTCAGGACTCTGTGCAGGCCAATAAAGTTCCTCCACCCCAAACTCGCTCATCCAGGGTTGTCAAACATCCAGAAGAGTGGTAAAACATTCCCATAGACACTCCTAAACTTTGTGGACAACCTTTGCAGAAGAGTTGAAGCTGTTATAGCAAAAGGTGGGCGAACTCAATTATGAACCCTATGGACTAAGACTGGGATTCCATTAAAGTTTTGACAATAAAGTGTATACTGTATGTCTCAGTACAGGCTTCTTGTAAATCAAGACTGTTGCTAAAATCACAGTGCCCAAAAAAACTGTCCCAACAAAAGAAGATGGTAAATTTGTCTACCGCTGCCTGCACCGCTGAACAATCTTTTGGTCCTCTACTGCTCTCATTGGTTTTTCCCACCAACACGTATTTCTCTAGTGTGTGTTGTAGTGATGTGGGAGTCAGTGGGAAGAACCATTAAGCACAGAAGGGAAACCAAAATGGAAGATACATCATACAGAGAGTATAGCGTAACGGGCATTTTGATCTTGGCAACAGTTAAGGAAGCCTATATTGAGACACATATGTAGGCTACCCCTGCTATCATTTCTTACTGAAATATTAGTTACTTGCTGTCTTGGTGATACTTGGGCTTGATTATTTTTGGGGTCACTGGTCTGGAAAGGTAAGAAAAACAGACGGTGGTCCCTGGAGTCTGCACCTCCTGGTGTGTGCTCTACAAGGAAGGACCCAGAGATAAATTTATAAACTTTTATTACAAAAAAAGACCATAAACCATTACATTTTCCCTTAAAATATGGTTTTCATTTTTTAGTGTCACAGCAATAAATTCAGTTATACTTAGAGATAAAGTTTGTTATCTTGCACAGTGTCCTGTAATTCCTATCTTGCACAATTTAAAGCCATCGGTGAATGAGAAGACTAAGTATTCAATAACTAGACTGATCTACATCCACTCAGCAGTAATAAACCACATAGCACACATACAAGTGCTCTGTAGTAGGCTCACACAGGTCCTCTTTGCAAAAGGAATACTATGTCAGCTTCATAAATGAAGGATTATGTTTACACATATTTTGTCAGCACAGCAAAGTGGTTCTGGAAGCATGTCAGAAAACCAAGATAAGATCTGCTCCTACGAGTTCAGCCAATTCATCTACTGTAGAATTAGCATACATGATCCCCTTTCAGCCGGCTTGAAATGGAAGTCTCAGTCATTTGTATTCATTATGCAGTGAGTGATACAATACACTCTTCATTATCACTCTGTTAACACCATGGCAATATACTAGACTGTAGGCAGCAGTGATACTGAGCGCCATCTTCAGGAAAAACGCTGGTACTACACCTGATTAGTTTTTCACAGTACATAGTACCTTCTGTAGGTTATAGATTACTACTGCACATTTTTTGTAAAATGCTTGCAGATGAAGTCTAAAAAAAAAAAATATATACCCATGCAGTGCGTTAAATGTGCCAGAACCAATAATATGTAATTTATGCCAATCAAAGTGATACTGACCAGAAATAATGTTGTTTACTAACAGAACACCAGAAGATAATGGTGATTATGGGAGATTGGTTGCAGAAATAACAGTTCAGCATCGGCCATACATGAAGTCCCATGGCTGCAGGCAGTGCCTTTTCTTATTAAGAAGCAGGTTAGGCTGCAATTTTCACCTTATATCTATCTGCATCTTTAAAGCGGACCTATAGTAATTTTTTCATGTTTCCATCTATTAAATCTTCTGCCCCTGTTTTAACTTTGGATAGTAAAACATTTTTTTTTCTGCCAGTAAATACCTTATACAGCCCACTTCCTTTTTCTTGTCTGGTAATTCGCCTAGGCTAATGACATCAGGCACACCTCTCACTCACGTAAGAGTTTGCAAGCGGGGGGAAGGGGGGTGCAGGATAGTGGAGAAGGGATGAGTTATAGGAGAGCCAAAGATAGCTGCAGGGATAGAGAGAGCTGGATGAGGGTGAAGATAGGAGGAGACTGCAGAGATCCATGTGTATTCATCGAGTGAGGAGAAATGTGCAGGTAAGCAGTGATGTGAGTGTGTCTGTTTGTATATATGTGTATGTGTGTGTGTGTATATATGTGTATTTATGTCTATATATATATATGTGTGTCTGTGTAAATCCTGGAAGTGAACAGGCAGCAACTTCAGCTGCCCACAGTTAAAATGGCTGCAGCCAGAATTAGCGGAGGGAGATTTCTGCAGCATATTTGGCAAGTACAGGATCACAGTATATATAAAATAATATGCAACGTGGTTGGAGGGAAGCTTCAAAATGGCAAAGATGTTTTATTACAAATTATGTGAGCAGACTGCAGTCCTTCTTTAAGCTCGTCACTTTAACCAGTTATTTTCACCTCACTGTGAAACACCATAGGGTTGATTTTCTAAAACTGCAGAGTGCAAAATCTGGTGCAGCTATGTGTGGTAGCTAATTTACTTCCAGCTTCAGCTTGTTCAATTAAGCTTTGACAAAAAAGAAAAAAAATTGAAACTGGTTTCTATGCAGAACTGCACCAAATTTTGCACTCTCCAGTTTTAGTAAATCAACTCCACATGTCTGAGGTTGTAGGTGATGATGTCACCACCACTGTCATTAGAAAGTGTTTGGGCCTAGCAATTGGCCACTAGGCCAAAGCACTGCATTATGGGAGGAGGTCACATGCCCCTTTGCTTAGAAGCAGCGGGTATTTTGTAGTGGCTGCAACAGTAGTGGTTTATGGAAATCAAATATGTTTTGTTGTGATTCAGACATGTTCAGCGATGACATGTGAAGGAGTGGTTTATGAACAAGTTGTAATTTGATGAATTCTAAGAATTTTACATTTTTAGAGTCATGAGGACCTCATAAGGGATGGTTTTTATGAATCCACATAGCAGTCACAATATTTAATCAGGTTGGATACAATGGCACTTGTCAGAGTTCTTCTTTATACATTGAATGATGCCACTCATAACACTTTCTAGTTTGTTCTTTAGTAGTTATCCCGGCCTCTCAGTGGAGTTTGCTAGACCTGGCAGTTTATGGCAGTGGATGATGGCATGGTATACACAGAGGACATTTTTGCAGTGTACATAACATTCCTTGCGCAGCTGTGTCTATGGAAGTAAATGATCTGACTCTATTGATTTCCTCCTCGCCCCTCAGAAGTGGCTGTTCTGCATTGTGCTTTTATAGCTCCTCTAGCATTTTGCAGAAACGGGATATGCTTTGGGTAGACCATCAAATAGTGAGCATTGGAAGCAATCTCCAACAGTCAAAACACTTCATATTACCTCACGGATGCATTAGGAGATCCAGAATACCTTGTGTGTTTTCACCATGACAACATGAAAGCTTGACTAGTAAAACTAAACCCTTGTTTGTGGCATTCAGTAATGACAAACCACAGATGGGAACGCAGTCTGCTTAACGGTGCAGCTGTTTTTAATATGGGCACTGCCAGTCAGACAGAAAATTCCAGTTATTTCCTGTACCATCCGCATGTCCACATCTGTCCAGTTGATGAACCATGTGCTCCCGGTTATCTTGTGATCTCCCAAGATGCACCCTAACAATTAAGTAATGATCACGGTGGCCAGCCCAAATTTTATTCCCTTTATAAATAGCTGGCAAAATAATTAGCTAATTTTTTTGCAAAACCATGCAGGATTTGTTTGTAAATTATAAGGGGCATTTATCAAAAATGAAGCAGCCAGAATCTGAAGAAGATAGTAACCAGTCCACTTCTATATTCAGCTTAAGTTATGCTTAGTAAATGAAAGATATTAGTCGATTGGTTTGCCATGCACAGCTGCTGCAGATTCTGGCGCCTTCATTTTTAATAAATTCCCCTCAGTGTATTTTCATTGTGTACTTATTTGGGATTATTATTATTGCTGTTCCCTTAGGACCCATTCACACTGCAATGCATCAATGTGTATTCTTTTAAGGCAACCTATAAATATTCAGTGGGCAGCCAATGCACCTAAAATGCACAGCTAAAATTGGGCATGACCCATTTTTTTTCTAACTCAGCAAACCACAACCAATAGTATGTGCACTATGTGTAATGAGCAAATATGTCTCTCTTTGTGTACTTGCGTATAGAGTGATACCTCTTTTCACAAACGCTTCTGTTCACGAACAACTCAGTTCACGAACAGAAGAGTTCACAAAATTTGCTGTGGTACACAAACTCCGCTTCGGTTCATGAACACGAGCCGCGGCCATCTTCCCTGCTTTGACACGTTCATATTGAGAAGAGCAGTGCAAGATGAGAGTCTTAGGAGAACCAGTCCACTCAGATAGGGGCTTCTGCTCCCTGACTACTATGAGGGTGGGCTCACTTTATTGGGAATCATGGAAAAACAGTTCATATGAATTCTACAACGTTATCATACCCTCAGATGATCTTTTCCTGGATGCGCAGTGCTGTTTTCTGGCCCCTAGATTAGTTTATTTTAATTGGGGTTTGGAATTGTTTCAAGCAAGCATTAAAGAGGATCTATAGTTTTTTTCTTTTTAGATGTATACATGAAAGAGGTCAGCTTAATGTAAAAGACCGTATGTACAGTATCTCACAAAAGTGAGTACACCCCTAAGTGAAAATGGGGTCAAATTGTGAATATTTTGTGCGGCCACCATTATTTTCCAGCACTGCTTTAACCCTCTTGGACATGGAGTTCACCAGAGCTTCACAGGTTGTCACTGGAGTCCTCTTCCACTCCTCCATAAAGACATCATGGAGCTGGTGGATGTTAGAGACCTTGCGCTCCTCCACCTTCCGTTTGAGGATGTCCCACAGATACTCAATTGGGATTAGGTCTGGAGACAAGCTTGGCCTTTACCCTCAGCTTCTGTAGCAAGGCAGTGGTCATCTTGGAGGTGTGTTTAGGGTCATTATCATGTTGGCATACTGCCCTGTAGCCCAGTCTCCGAAGGGAGGGGATCATGCCCTGCTTCAGTATGTCACAGTACGTGTTGGCATTCATGGTTCCCTCAATGAACTGTAGCTCCCCAGTGACGGCAGCTTTCATGCAGCCCCATACCATGACACTCCCACCACCATGCTTGACTGTAGGCAAGGCATACTTGTCTTTGTACTCCTCACCTGGTTGCCTCCACACACGCTTGACACCATCTGAATCAAATAAGTTTATCTTGGTCTCATTAGACCACAGGACATGGTTCCAGTAATCCATGTCCTTAGTCTGCTTGTCTTCAGCAAATTGTTTGTGTGCTTTCTTGTGCATCATCTTTAGAAAAGGCTTCCTTCTGGGACGACATCCATGCAGACCAGTTTAATGCAGCGTGTGGCGTATGGTCTGAGCACTGACAGGCTGACCCCCCACCCCTTCAACCTCTGCAGCGAAGCTGGCAGCACTCATAGGTCTATTTCCAAAAGACAACCTCTTGATATGACGCTGAGCACGTGCACTCAACTTCTTTGGTCAACCATGGTGAGGCCTGTTCTGAGTGGAACCTAGCCTGTTAAACTGCTGTATGGTCTTGGCCACCGTGCTGCAGCTCAGTTTCAGGGTCTTGGCAATCTTATAGCCTAGGCCATCTTTATGTAGAGCAACAATTCTTTTTTTCAGATCCTCAGAGAGTTCTTTGCCATGAGGTGCCATGTTGAACTTCCAGTGACCGGCATGGGAAAGAGTAAGAATGCTAGCACCAACTTTAACACACCTGCTCCCCATTCACACCTGAGATCTTGTTACTCTAACGAGTCACCTGACATCGGGGAGGGAAAATGGCTAATTGGGCCCAATTCGGACATTTCACTTAGGGGTGTACTCACTTTTGTTGCCAGTGGTTTAGACATTAATGGCTGTGTGTTGAGTTATTTTTAGGGGACAGCAAATT
>BLSH010202435.1:159380-186115 GCA_018402905.1 Glandirana rugosa
AAAGTCACTTATTTTCTCTTGTTCAGACTTTGTAAAAACTACGAAGACAAATCTGAAATAGTGAAATTAAGGGCTTTTAGATAACGTGACCCCTGTATACGTATTTTATTTTTACAGTTTGGTAAAAGCCAAAATTTACTGATCCTCTAATAACAATTTTTTCGACTTCCAAAATGATTTTCTTACTCATTTTACAACCATTACATTAACTACACGAATATAGTCAATAGATTTACACCTAGAGGTATCAGTGAAATTGCAGATTACTGTTACCAAAGATCCTCAATGTTGTTCGTTTGTCACTGCTGATCTGGAACCATTTGAACACATTCCAAGATTCTCAATAGTTCAGCAAATTTCTGTAATTAAAATGTCCATGAATACAGGAGAAAAGTAGTTTACCAAGCTTGTTGTAACTCCTAGAAACCATTGTCATTAGACGTTAAAGTGACTATGGAGATCCACATTTAGATAACTGATATAAGCACATCAATTACATTACCAACATTTTACTCATTCTTTTAGTAAAACCTTCAGCTTTTTTAACAATAATCTCCTAGTCATTTAAAACCGAAAATGGTTTGACATTTTTATTTTATGCATATGTCCCCAGTGCAATAGATTTTCGGGAATTAAAGTGATAAAGTCTAAACAGAAGCATCAAAAATGTTTCAGACTTGTTCTCTTTTATTCACTGAAAAAGGAACAATTCTCTTCACTTTATGACCCTGCTGCTCCCCTCTGGAGCTTAAGGAAAGCTGGCCATATACCAGTATAATTTCATAGCATTAGATCTTGCCGTCATTGGGTCAACTAATTTAGTTCTTTTTATTTGCACAGAGCAGCCTGGAACCTCATCTTCTCAGGTGCCTCTTCTGCTCTCCTTGCCTTTCCCTCTGGTGCGTGCCCCCTCAGTAAGCTGCTTGGTATAGGGGGCACCCGAGCCAAGTCAGAGCTCCATGTATCCATTCAGACATGGAACCCGACCTGGCCCCGCCCCCTCTTTCCCCCAATTGGCTGACTGATTCTGATTGAGAGCCGCGGGATCCAATGGCGCTGCTGCTGTGTCTCAGCCAATCAGGACGAATGTCTGGGACAGCTAAGACACTTGTGTGCTGCAGAGATAAGTGGCTCAGGTAAGTGATTAGGGGGTGCTGGGGAGGCTGCCACACACAGAAGGTTGTATTAAACAGGTTTATTTTGTGCCTAGGACATGCACGTTACAATATGTACAATTTTTCTTAAACAAAAATGGCATTCACAGCTGGAATTTCGGTCATTTGAGAAAAATTTCTGCCCGTTCAAATTTTCTTGTCACTGTGGTGGAATACAAAGGAGTTGTGTCTCTTGCAGATCACAATAATGCTTACAATCAACTTGTCACTAAATCAAACAAATTGCACCAGTAAATCACATATTCTCCATGTTTATACAAGCTATCTCTGCAGAGTAATAGCCACTGTGGAAAATGTCTGCACTCCTGGATGCAGAAATTAAACTCCAACCACATTACTGCAAGAATCTAATGACTGGAAGCTTGGCTACCACTTGGTAGCCACCAAAGCTGTGAAAGGAAGCACCATAGCTACAGGTTGGGGAGATACTTGTATGTAATATAAAGGGATAGTTTGGCTTTACTGTATCAATTATCAGAAGACCAGTCTCCTTTAAGAAGAACCTTACCCTTCCCATATTAATGAAATAAAAGTATACATCCTTAGTTAATGCAGGTGACCAAACTGGAGACTAGTCTTGTGTCCCACTGTTAGATTACAGTAAGGGAGTAAAAACTCTAATATTAGAGATAAATGTAGTTTTGTGCAGTTTGACTTTCAGCATACAATAAAAATATAAATGTGAGAAAATATGTCCTACCTGTATCCTGAGTGCTTTATGTGTGAGAACAGTTAATGTATCTGCAGCCAAATGTTTTCAAGATGTTGGATCCACACATCAGCTCGCTATAGGAGAAATCCTGTGATCTGCTAACAGTTTACAGCAATGAATTTATTGAGAACCTGAAGTCATGCCCACATTCTGCATCTGTATTTTAAATCTTTGGTGTTGATAGAAGGTTTTGTATAAAATGTATGTTTTATCTTAAACTCTAAGTGTGTGTGCATCTGTAAAGTATTCATTTACCATATGCTATATGCTACTAATTGTTTTTACTCAGTTATCATGTAGCTGGGCTTAAAGCGGAGCTCTAATCCCCATAATCAGTTTTTTTTTAAAAGCTCCCCGTAATTGTTATTACTGGTTTATTTACATTCGAATACTGTTAGAACTTTATTGATGCTGGTTACTTTTAAATATTTATCATTTTACCTGAACTCGGAAGCAGGCAGGGGCCATCTAGGACATGGGCATCTGAAGTCCGCTTGTGTCTATTTCTGGGATTCGATGCAGCTGGCTTCCAAAGCATGCACCTCCGGAATATACTCTTGTGCAGTAAATGGCATTCTGTGGCACAGTTTGTTCAGTACATGTTGCCATAGCAATGGCGGCAGAAGTACCCGCCCCATTGTTATGGCAACCTGTCAATCACATTCCAACTTGGGTACGTGCAGTCAGGGAAACCATTGGGCATCACATACACAGTGCCCACATGGCATACACTGTGCCCGCATGTAATTGTCCCATGTATAGTGCTACATTAAAATGGCGGTGTCCCAAGTGTATAGGCTGCACGTCCTCCCACAGATCCGAATCTTCAAAAATGGCACCTAACTCCTCCCGATTGCATAATTTCCGGTCTCCAAATACTGTGAGATTTAGTACTTCCCAAAGTCTCCCAAAGGATGATGCCTATATCCCAGGAGTTAATGGGAATCGTCCAATGATGTCATCATCTAGGCAGCAGAGACAGGAAGTGCTGTCCATATATATAGATGTATGTATTTAGCAAAATAAAATCCATTGACCACTGTACACCGGGAGGGCATTGAGAAACTATGAACTTGAAAAAAGGGGTGAGACTCTGCTTTAAAGTTCACATCTTGAGCAAAGCACAGGAGCTGCCATCGCCAACCTCACTCTGAAAGGGCTAGTTGCCTGGCTGTATCTGACTTCAATTTATTTGAGTATCAGGCCTATATGCTTGACAGAAAAGTGTTCCTCACACTGACACCAATTATGGAACACTATTCATCCCACTGGCGCCAATGATGGGACACTATGCCTCCCACTGATGCCAATGATTATTATTATTATACAGGTTTTATATTGCGCCAACAGTTTGCGCAGCGCTTTACAACATTAGGGCAAACAGTACAATTACAATACAATTCAATACAGGAGGAATCAGAGGGCCCTGCTTGTTAGAGCTTACAAGCTAGAAGGGAGGGTCAAGTGATACGAAAGGGTAATAACTGTGGGGAATGAGCTGATGAAGAAAATAAAAGTGCAGTTGTTAGGTGGAGGCAGGATAGGCTTCTCTGAAGAGAAAAGTATTCAGGGATCTCCTGAAAGTGGATAAATTTGGAGACAGTCTCACAGATTGCGGTAGGGAATTCCAGAGGATGGGAGCGTCTTGGGAGAGGTCCTGGAGGCGAATATGGGAGGAGGTGATGAGGGAACTGGAGAGCAGGAGGTCTTGGGAGGAACAAAGACGATGATTAGGTTGGTATTTTGAGACTAGGCTAATGATGTAGCTGGAAGTTGTGGATGGGTTTGTAACTTATTGTTAGTATTTTGAATTTAATTTGTTGGGCGAGTGGCAGCCAATGGAGGGATTGGCAGAGAGGGGTAGCAGACGCTGATTGGTTTGTAAGGTGGATGAGTCTGGCGGCAGCATTCATGATGGACTGAAGGGGAGGAAGTCTGTTTAAAGGTAAGCCAATGAGAAGGGAGTTGCAGTAATTGAAGCGAGAGATAACCAGGGAGTGAATCATGAGCTTTGTGGTTTCATTGGCTAGAAAGGGACGCAGTTTAGAGATGTTGCGAAGGTTGAGGCGGCAAGCTTTGGAAAGTAATTGGATATGGGGCCAAAAGGAGAGTTCAGAGTCCAGGATAACACCTAGCACCCTGACATGTGGGGATGGCTGGATGGTTGGGCCATTGCTCTTGACAGAGAAGTCAGGGGAAGAGGCAGTGCGGGAGGAAATATTATGAGTTTGGTTTTGGACAAGTTGAGTTTGAGGAAGTGGTGTGACCTCCATGCAGATATGTGATGGGCCCTAATCCTCCCACTGGCGCCAATGAAGGTGGCACTGTTCCTCCCAATGACACCAATGATGGGACACTATTCCTCCCACTGGTGCCAATGATGGGGCACTGTTCCTCCCACTAACGCCAATGATGGAGGACTCTTCCTCCCACTGACGGGGCACTGTTCTTCCCACTGGCACCAATGACAGGGCACTGTGCCTCCCACTGATGCCAACGATGGGGCACTATTCCTAATACTGGCACCAATGATGGGGGCACTATTCCTCCCACTGACACCAATAATGGGACACTATTACTGCCACTGATACCGATGATGGGGCACTGTTCCTCCCACTGACGCCAATGATGGGGCATTGTTACCAATGCCAGGACATCTACTCCCACTGGCCAAGTTCAGCCTCACTAAAGTCTGAAGGATAATAAACTGGCACTTTATTTAGAAAGTTTGGAGACCTCTTCTCTAGGCTAATGTCATTATTATAGGGATTCAATAACATTGTGACGTTGTTAGTAAAGATGACCCACAGGGCTGGTAAAAGTTAATGTGCACTTGTGCCCAGACTGCGCTGCAAGTGCATATAGACACAACTTTTTTTTGTAGCTTTTGCTTTGAAAAGCCTTGGCTAAAAACCCTTGTCTTTTTATTGTTAGCGGTTTGCATACCTTAGGGGAGATTTCTCTTTACTTTATTATCCCAATGAGGCAGTAAGAAGTGAGACAAAGCCCCTCAGAATTTTCCCTCTGGTGACAACTGTAAAGCTTTGAATTTACAATAACTTTCTGTTCTAATGCTAATTGTCACCAAGGCAATAAGGAAATGTGAATTTCTCTAGCATGGACACAGACAGCAAGTAGAACACTTACTGCACACAGAAGGTTTTTTACCTTAATGTATACAATGCATTAAGATAAAAAAAAACCTTCTGCCTTTAGAACAACTAATTATTTCCTATTGTTTGGAACAAAAATATAAATGTTCTCCATTAATGCACCATAGTGGCCTTAGAACATTTTTATTCTAAATTAGATTGGAATTGTATTAACACCTGTTTCTCTTCAGTAACCAGTAATGAATAGAGGAAAATAATGTAGAAATAATTGGTCATATAAGTCTTGGAGAAAGCTATCTACATAGTTTGCTTTATGAAGGTTGGCATACCCAGTCTGTGCCGATCTGAAGGTTTATCCATGTATTGCATATTATTTGCTCTTCATCATCTCTGAGAACTGTGTACAGGAATGCCGTCATGTGACTGCACACATTCATTTATAATCGTCAAGTGGATAAACCTTCCCAAGACGTTTGTTATTTAGGGAACACTTTGTGATCTTAGGATCATCATTTGTTTTCAATAATAATCTCCTCTCGTTACAAGGTTGTGTAAAGTTATTTTTTCCATTGTTTGTCATAGTGATAAATCGGACGGCTGCCAGAAAGTTATTTTGAAAAGTAGATGTGTTTCTGGCGGACGAGGACTATGGGAAGGCTGTGTGTACCCTCCGTGGTGGTCTGTACAATCGGAGCATTTCTAGACACAGGCACCAGTATAGCCCAGACCTCCCATTACACTGCTCTTTGGTTTATTAAAGCCCTAGTGCACCTGTTTCAAATGTTCTTGTTTGTTCTGTAGACTTGTCTTGTTGTTTACATTCTACTCTTCCTAATCCTTTGCTTTATGAAGTCCTGTGGTGGGTTAGATACCTGCATGTTACCTCCAGTATAGAGATGGTATTGGGTTGGGCCAATTAATTCAGTATGTTTTCAGGGCACAATGACTTTTGTCCTGTGTTTGATTGGGAATCATTTCTACTCCACACACAAAGCATGCAGGAAAGTTTTCATTCTGTTCTTGAAGTGAGAACAATGTTTTCTCAGTCAATTATAGCACAGCATTGGTCTCCAGTAGTCTTTGTTACTTAACAGCAGTTTCAGGTATCACAGCAGTTCATGAAACCAGTGGAGAGATGATTGGAGCTTTGTGACATGGTGCATTATCCTGCTGGAAGGAGCCATCAGAAGATGGGTACACTGTAGTCATAAAGGGATGGACATGGTCAACAACAATACTCAGGTAGGCCGTGGCGTATAAACAATGCTCAGTCGGTACTAAGGGGCCCAAAGTGTGTCAAGAAAATATCCCCCATACCATTGCACCACCACCACCACCAGCCTGAACCGTTGATAAAAGGCTGGATGGATCCATGCTTGCATGTTGTTTACACCAAATTCTGACCCTACCATCTGAATGTTAGAGCTAAAATCGAGACTCATCAGACCAGGCAACATTTTTCCAATCTTCTATTGTCCAATTTGAGTGAGCCTGTGCGAATTGTAGCCTCACTTAGCTGACAGGAGTGGCAAAGGTGTGGTCTTCTACTGCTGTAGCCCATCTGTTTCAAGGTTCAATGTGCTGTGCTTTCAGAGATGCTATTCTGCATACCTTGGTTGTAATGAGTGGTTATTTAAGCTACCGTTGCCTTTCTATCATCTCGAACCAGTCTGCCCATTCTCCTCTGACCCCTGACGACAACATGAAGGAATTTTCGCCACACAACTGCCACTCACTGGATATTTTCTCTTTTTCAGACCATTCTCTACACTAGAGATGGTTGTGTGTGAAAATCGCAGTAGCTCAGCAGTTTTTGAAATACTCAGAGCAGCCTGTCTGGCACCAACAACCATGTCACGTTCAAAGTCACTTAAATCCCCTTTCTTCCCCATTCTGATACTCGGTTTGAACTTAAGCAAGTCGTCTTCACCCCATCTAGATGCTTAAATGCATCGCATTGCTGCCATGTGATTGGCTGATTAGCAATTTATGTTACCAAGCAATTGAACAGGTGTACCTAATAAAGTGGTCTGTGAGTTTAATGTAAAGCACTGCATATGTAATAATGCATAATAATAAATATTCCTTTCTTTATCTGCATGTGTGTTCTAAGTCAGCAATTCAGAGGATAATTAAGCCAGAAACATGCAGGCAAGCAATATTTTTGGAGGAAGATACAATTGCAGCCTGTATCTTAGTACATATTTACTTTAAAATTGAATTAGCCTATAAAGGATATGGCTTATGCCAACTACATTGAATAAACCGCTATTATGTGAGTTTGAAAGAATTTTGTTGTATGAGTATTTTGGCAAATGTTGAAGAATGTGATCATTTCAGGTTTACATATGAATTTTTGTAAAAATCTGCAGATAAGGACATTATAGGTAACCCTATAGGTAAGTATAAGCATATATTTATTTTCAAGGAAACACTGTGTACATTTTTAACATGTTTTTAAGTGAAAAAAAAGTTAGCCCTGTAATATCCCATAGCAGGTGCATTAACAATCTTAAGGCTGATTATATATAAATATGGTTTTCATGTAATTAACAATTTGATTAAACCCATTGGATCCCTAAAATCTTTCAGTGCATCACATAAAGTATACTGGTAAAAGATTAAAATTTAAAGTAATTGTTTCAGGAATAATCTTCTTGAAATGTGTTGTAATTTTGCAAACCATGTGACTGTTTTATTCTTTGAATATATTGTATGTCTTCGAGTTTGTTCAGTGATTGGAATGGTAGTCAAACCCAATCACTACCAACAGCTACATTCAAACTAAGTATCAAAATGTCAGCTTATTCAGGAAGGCATTTCCAGTAAGGATGAGTGTACTAAAATATAACAGCCATTGATGTGCGCAGCCTTTAGGGTGTGCATCCCAGAGCACAAACACACACGTGTGTATATCTGCAGAGCAGTGGACGGTGTCAGTAGAGCAGAGATTGGTGTCAGTAGTCTTTATTTTTATTATTTTTTTACGATTTTATTTTTTTACAATATTATTTTTTATTATTTTCCTTACACTTTTTTATTATTGGTGTAATATCAAGGGTCTAAACAGACCCCTGTTGTCTCACTTGAGACAGAGAAAGGGACTAAGGACTTAGCTTCCCCAGTCCCTTTCTCTGCACTCCTCAGCCTCACTGGGCAGTGAACTTAGGCCTGGTTCACACCATGCATTTTTTAGCATGTTTTCAGTTTTGCAGAAACACACTACAGTCCATTTAACATTGTTTCCTATGGGTTATGTCCACATCTGTGCATTTTATGGAAAGGGCCAGGGACTTTTTTCTGGTTTTTTGTTCCATAGACTTCAATTGATCAAAAACTTGTTTGAAAAATGCAAAATGCAACCTGCATAGATGTGAACCAGGCTTAATGGGAAGTGCTCTGCGCTGAGCGGTTTCCTGTTCATTCACTAACTGAAGCATAGTAAATATAGATTACTATGCTTCAGTTAAGAATAAACAGAGAAGCGACCGGTACAGATTACGCACTGTGTTCATTCAGAAAAGGAAGGGGCCAGTAAATACAATATTTACAGGCCCCTTCACCCACTCTCCGTCCTGAAACATCCCCCCGCAGCAGTCAGTGGGTGAGGAGGGAAGCCAGCAGCACTGCAGCAGGGAGATGGGGCGCCAGGAAGCAGGGGAAATAGGCACTGCACAGGCCCACCCTGTGATAAAAGCCAACCATTTTTGTATATGTCAGATTAGCTGATTATTTCCTATTGGTTATAGTCATTTGTGGCTTTATCCTCTTCTGCCTTGTTTGCAACTTCTTCAGTCCAGGTTACTTCTACGTGAATATTTACTTACTGAATGTTCAAAATCCTTTATTTCCTTACTGCTTTTGATTGCAATGTTTCCATACACTTGTCTTCCATGTGCCATATTTTTGTTCATTACTTTCTATGTTCTATGTTACATATACAAGATTAGATGTGTAAATGTAAAATGTATATCTTGTGCAACAGTTTAACGTGTGCCCCCTATTACACCATAAGCAGTTTTCATACAATGTAAATGCATTTTTGTTTAAATTCATACCACATCCAAGAAGCCAATATTTGCTTTATAGTCTCCTCATAAAGCCATAGTACCAGTTAGGCACAGTTTTGTGTGCCCAGCCGCTCCAGAAGTGCCGCTTTCTATGACTGTCTGGGATTTATAGGCAGCTTTTCGATGATCAGGACTTGAAGAAGTAATTTCTCAGTCGGCACTTTTAAACCCTACTTAAGTAAAAGCAGTCACGGCTGGATTTTGTTCGGGACCGGCCTGTAATGATTTCTGTACTGTACATTTGTTAAAATATTTATGAATATTATATTTATGAAAGAGTACTGCAGACATCCAGGCTACTCGCATTCTGATCTGAAAAATGTGTTTTTGTTTCAGCTGGTTTTCGGAGAAGTTTTCGTCTCAGCAGGAAAGACAGAAAAACAAATAAATTCATGTACGAATGTAAGAAGAGCGACCAATATGATACAGCAGATGTTCCGACCTTTGAAGAAGTGGCATTGTATCAACGACAGCCTAATGAGAAATACAGGCTGATAATCTTGGTTGGTAAGTACAGGCTTTTTGTTAAACTTCACCCAACTATTTTTTTTTTTTTCTTCAAGCCGATTGCTCAGAACTTTTGCTATGATGTCAAATATTCAGTTGCTCCATCTGCTAATAATTTTCCAGCGTTTTTCAATTTCTGAGCTAAACCTTCGAATGTTGGAGCATTGAAAGCTCAGGGTGTTTATACAGCCAACATAATGTCACATTGTAACTTGGAAAGTATGGAGTAAACCACAAATAACAAAACGTAAAAGTGATAAGCGGTAATACTATATGGCCCCTGTTTATTCTGCTTAAAATATGATTAGGTGTTGAAATCTAATCTTGTAATAATAGAAGTAGGAACTTTTCGCCATGGTCTTAGTTAGGTTTTCTTGAGAGGTTTTCCGACTGCAGGGTCTAAGCTTGGATTGAAGGGTTTTTCATTGTTGAGCTGGCCTGAAGTAATCTCCTCAATAGCAATCAGATGGGGTTGGAAATAATGGGAAGAGTCAATTTTTCAAATGTTCTTTTACTCATAAAAAGAAAAACAAAACTGAGAGGAGGGAAGAGATTAAAATTATCTGTTTAAATATCAGTGTTGGACAGTATTCTTGAAGACTCAAGACTTGGATGATTATTGCATTCCAATTCTTATCCATTAGGTAATTGGACATGTTCAGATTTTTTCCAGGGCTGTAATAGCCTTGTAATTCAAACCAATTAGGTCAGAAACCTTTTTTGTTCTCTATATTGTACATTTGCTGTTGTCATAAAATGTACCTGTAATACATAAACAGCAAAGGTAGCAGAATTAAAATCAGGTAAATAAGGAAAAAACCTGTGCCTAGTGAAAAAGTAGCCTAAAAGAAATGTGAGTTAGACAGCTGCATTCACGATATTGTACACATCAATATTAACAGCTCTAAAATTAAAATTGTGTTTCACTGTCATTTGTTACCAATATTCATTCAACTCGGTGAACCTTAATGATAAAGTGCATTAGTGCTAATGTCATGAGCCCATAGTAACATTCATGTCCTGCTTACCTCTTTGGTTGTGTCAGCCTAGAGGCCGTGCACATCACCACCTGTGGGCTAAGTAATCTCCTCTCAATGAACTCCACCCCAGTCTCCAATTAAGGGAATACTATTTAAGACCATGCGCTGCAAAGCCTCCTTGCCGATTAATGTTGTGTGTGTTTGGCTTTGTGCATGGTTGTTCCTGTCGTATGCTCTGAGTCTATTTCCATGTATCGACTTTTGGCTTGTTCTGACTATCCCTGCCTTCCTGATACCCTGACCTTCAGCTTGTTCTCTGTTTCTCCTGTCTGCTTGATACCCCGACCATGGCGTGCTCTCCTTTCTGTCCCTGTCTGCTTGTGGGCCTGACCTTTGGCTAAGGCCACTGACTATCCTCGCTGTTTCTGCACTGCTACTTCCTCTTCCACCTGTAGCCAGCCGAGCGTGAGCTAGGGGACCCCGAGGGCTGCGACCTGGATCCAGTTGCAGCCAAGTCCATCCTCACCACCAGAGGCTCTGGCGAATACCTACTGGCTCTTAGACTCTGTGCCCTGGGGAAACCGATGCACTAGCTCCCTGTATTTCAGTGTCAGTGCTCCAGGGGCCCGTCTTCCCGTACCAGCCAGAGCTCATTAGCAGCAGTCAGCTATAGGTCCACAACCTTGGCGGTGCGCTTTGCAACCTTAGTGATGTGCTTTGCACTTCAGCTGTGCCATTCGCACCCCAGTGGTGCACATCTGTCACCTGACCCCAGGTGTTGTGACAGCTAATTATACAACTCATAGCAATTTGTGTCAAATGCCTCTATTATTAAAGTGCATTCATGCAACATAAAGTGCAAATATAATGTATGAAAAATGTATGTAATGTATGTAGTCCAGAAAATAGTCCAAACGTGACAGTCCAGAGTTTGCAAAAAAGACTCCTTTAGTCCTCCAGTGATAAAACACCCGGCGCTCCTCTCTTCAGGTCAAATAAACACAGCCTCTTACCAGAATATTAGACCTATCAAGGTCAATAATCGCCTTAGTGAGCATCACCCCCCTAGCTAGGTTCGGGCCACTGCAGCATTTTTTCAACCCTAAGGCCTCATACACACGGGCGTTTTGGACGTCGGCGTTTGTAGGCGTTTTTTGCAGCTCTCCATGTTATTCAATGGCCCTCTAAAAACACCGGCGTTTGTGAGCAGTAGAGGGTGTCGGCGTTAGTGAGCTGTTTTTAGAGTGCGGGACCATGGCGTTCTGTAGCTTTGGCGTTTTTTGACGCCAATCGGCAAAACGCTCACTAACGCCGTACCGGCGTTAACAAGCTTTTTTTGACGCCGGCGTTTTTAGGTTGAAAAATAGCAGAGGACTGATTTTTTTTTTAAAAAAACGCCTATTGACGCCGACGCTCACTAACGCCGATGCAAAACGCCGGTAAAAACGCTGATTTTTTTTCAAAACGTCGGACCCGAAGTTTTGCCTATTTTTTCACAGATGCCTGTGTGTATCAGGCCTTAAGATGACATTACTGGGAAGCGCCACACAGACTTGTCCCCAGCAGTATTAGACCAGATGTATCAGCATAGCAACGAGAAGAGGGAAAATTCATTGCTCAACATCCAGTAAATTAAACAAAGGTGTATTAAAAATCTACTTGCAGCAAGGAAGATAAAACAAGCATTAGAAAAACATCATCTGTCCTACACTCCCCACGGGAGTGTTAACATCACCGCTACTTCCTTTGCCTTGCCTGATGTACGTTTCATCGTAACAGAAGTCTTCAGTGAGGCACTCTTAATAATTAAAATCAGAACTGCTATTTAGAATGTATCTATAGCACAAATCCTTTTGTTTCGTTTTGGATAGAGTGGAGAAGGATTGGAATGCCTGTCAAATTTTACTGCTGTTAGAAAGATTCCTTCACTTCTTGTAAAAGGATGGTCCTCAGAACAGGAAGTAAGGAGACATCTCCCTAACAGCAACACAGATGTAAAAATGCCTTTTCTTAATTTGGGTCGGGAATTGCGGCAACTTCTGTCAGATTTTTTTAGTGTCTATTTATCTGTTGTGGATTTTCCTTACTGCCTTTCTGGTATACTTTCAAGCAGAGCTAAACCCTCCTATTCTTCACAACCAAGGAAAGCTCCATCTTAGCCTTTGTTTGTTCTGAGTTTTAACCAGAGGCATGACATGAATTTCTTTGCTTTGGGGAACTGTTGCAAATCGTTGGTTTAGTTCTGCTTTAAGAATTTCACTGTGGCATGGAGAAGGAAGTGCTTCAAGTCATAATGACAATACTAGTTTTTAAAGGATAAGTTCATTTTTTGTAACATGTTTCATATCACACCCATACTTGGGGTGTAATGTGTTTCATTAGGACCTGCACTCCCCAATCCCCTGTTGTGACAGCTAGCGGAGGGGTCTTCTCCCCCTGCCAGCTGTCACAATTCATTCACCGAGTTCTGTGAATGGGAAACTACAAGTACCAACAGCCAAAAAGGCTGTCGGCTTGTAGTTCCCGTTGAACGCGGTGGTAGTTCATTGGTTGTTCCTGTCAGTGTAAAACTTCCTCCCCATACGATGTACAGGCTGACAGCTCACAGTCTACAGGAGACCCACATGGCACCACCGATCTGCTGATTGCTGGTGCAATGATTTCCAGGCTGCAAAATAGTTTTTGTTTTGGGTAGAAGAATTTGGACAAGTGTTAGAATCTTTGTCTGGTCTTATTGCTGCCTCTGATCTCATAAATAAGCCTTTGACATTTCAACAATTTTCTGGTGTCCCCCTCATTTGGTAGATGAGAAAAAATGTGGTATCTAAAAATTAGCACTGAACTTCATTTGGCTAGGCACTTCAGTGCCTGGAACCTCATAGCTGTATATCTCATATCTTACTGCTGGTATCATGAGATTTGGTCACCACATTACTGCTGTCTTATCTGCTGAGGGCTTACTGGAGAGGAAGATAACAAGTTATCAAAGGGGCTGCCCTGACACGAGGAAGAAAATCCTGGTCCTTTCAGCCACAGCTACAGTGCAGAACAAAGCACAATAAGCCACTCTTAGGAAAAGGTATAGGGAGCCTACGAGCAATAATGGAGACTAGCCCATTGCCCTCTGCTAGCTTCTTCGGGTACAGTTTTCACAGTATAAGCCCTTTTTATTACATACATCATTTTGGAGACTTTTTAGATACATGTTAATTCTGAAAGCCCCATTCGGTTGATTGGAATGGAGATACGCAGGTCAGTGAACCAAAAATTCAGCATGTGTGAATATTTACAATCTATGCCAGCGTAACACATCTGGCGTAATCAAGTCTTGTTAGCCTATAATGACTTTTTAGAAGACTCCAGTTTTCTACTCTGAAAACATGGGAGCGTGCGGTCTAGTATGAACAAGCCCTGAAGGGCTAAAAATCATAATGTTCAGAGTAATGCACATGAAAAATCGTTTTTGAAAATTAGGTCATGCCAGCTTTGTAAGACAAACTTTAAATTAAACAATAACTAAATTTTCTTGCCTTTTCTTACAACCACAATGTTGGCAACAGTGTCCCAAGGAAGTATATTATATTCGGGTATTCAGTGACATTGTTGTCATTTCACCAGCTCTTTTCCTGGCAGAACATCTAGAAACCTCCAAGATTCCAGTAAGAAAGGATTCTCATAATAAAGTGTGACCAGGAACAGATACTGTACATTACTACTTAACCCTATTCTGTCACAGTCATAGAAAGTGGATTTTGTGCATAACCATGCAAGCATCATTTAAAGCAACTCTGTCATCACCCCCAAAATTGGGCAGAGCATTTTCCTGCAAAAGAAGAGCCATTATACTTACCTTTACAGCAGCTTGTGTCTTCTGCCTTTTCCTCTGTGGATCCTCAACATTGGATAACATAACAAGTGCTGTGTTTCCATCTGCTAGCCCCCTATGTTGCCACAGAACTCAGTAATGAAATAGGGGTCAGAGAATGGAACTATAGAAAGTGACAGAGAACATGGTATTCCTGTAAGCATTGAATGCTGAAGAGCCTAATAGAGGTTTCACCACTTGGACAGGGGAAAAGTCTAAGACAGTTGTCTTCTTTTTCAGAAAAAAGCTTTGGCCAATTTGTTGGGGGTGACAAAAGAGACACTTTCATGTTGTGCTTTGAGGAAGACACTTTTGCCTCAAATAATGAGGAATCCCTTGCAGTAATTTGGAGATCTTATATGGATTTTTCCTCTGGTTGGTTCTACATGTTCTCCCTTGAAGCGGAGTTCCACCCTGTTAAAACTCAGCAGCTACCAAAAGGGGAGGGGGAGATGAGCGAACCCTCGGGCGGCCACATCGCTGGAATGAGGGACAGGTGAGTGGCTGATTGTTAAAAGTCAGCAGCTACCCTTTTGGTAGCTGCTGACTTTTAACAATCAGCCACTCACCTGTCCCTCGTTCCAGCGATGCGGCCGCCCGAGGGTTCGCTCATCTCCCCCTCCCCTTGGTGGCGCCGGCATCACAAGTGTGGGCACCCTTCAAAGCCGGGCTCTCGCTGCGCATGCGCAAGTTGCGCTGCGGCTTGTGAATGGCTCGGTGTATCTTCTGGGATTCGTGACATGTCCCAGAAAATCGCTGAGAGGGAGAGGGGGTGGGTGAACTTCCTTCCAGCTCCTCGGCGCCAGGAGAGGAAGTGGACCTGGGACCCTGATCCACGGTCCGCCCCCCCCCCCAAAAAAAATGACATGCCAATTATGGCATGTCAGGGGGTCACCGTCTCTTAAAGTGGAAGTTCCATTTTTGGGTGGAACTCCACTTTAACAACACTATTATTAAAGAATTTAGATCTCCCAGCTACTGAGGAAAGTCATTGAACTGAACTGAACTTGAGGGAACTGAAAGCTGCAGTGTTGAGCTGAGATATAGAAAAAAAAAGAAAAAACAAATAGTCAAGTGTGAAAAAGGATACCTGGTGTACATGATTAATTAAGCTATTAACTAAGAAAGTATGAAGTCCCGAATACTCAACAGTCAAATTGCACAGGAATTATATCTTAAAATGCTGTAGCTTTCACAAGCTGTTGGTAGTAGTCAGCCAAGCCATGCCCTATTCTTTCTATGTACAAGCATTAAGCGTAACTAAACCTAAGAACTAAAATGTAATATATTTCTGCCTACCAGTCCTTAAGTTAGGCATCAACATTTTTTTTTCATTTAGCCAGCAGACTGATTCCTCTGTTTACACAAATGAAGTTGATGGAGGAATCCTGCCCCTCCTTCCCTGTGGCTGCTGATCAAGACGTTTTCAACAGATCCCTTCAACAGAAGTTAGTCAATCAGGTTTTGTTGATCGGGGTCTGACACACACACACACTAAAATTATATCTCTGCTCTAGCAGTATATTTAGCCTTAGATGTAGTGGCTGCTTTTGTTTTTCTTTTTTTTTTTCAGGCTTTTTCCATAATATTCACGTGCTGAACCTGGCAGTAGCACACTTCCTGTCCTAAGGTGACAACACTTGGTTACTGCACTATATGTATGAAGGAGTAGGGTTGTCACCTTAGAACAGAAAGTGCTAGGACCACAAAGTCCTCACAGTCTTCCCATCTCTTTTACATAGGCAGCAGGTGTTTTGTAGTTTACAGAGGTAACCTTAGCCAGACCACAAGGCAGTAAATAAGGTAGGTTCATTGATAAAGTTTACATACACTTTAAGAATACTATACTGTATCTGTAATGTTCTATAAAAAGAAAAAAATTCAATGATGAAAAACTCAATAAAAAGGGATTCATTGCTTTTTCGGTCTTGGCAAATTTTTGTGACATTCCGCTGAATTAGACAAATAACAATCCAAATTTACCAGCCCCAGCCTCTGAAGATTCTAATTTCTGATGTTTATACCCTCGACCAGTCTGGATGGCAGCTGGTAAATCAACTGCATAGATTTTAGATTCCGTAAAGGAAGCACAATAGCTTGAGAAAACCCCACGCTTACAGGGAGAGAACCTATTGTCTCTGCAGACTATGCACCTGTGTGGGAATTTAATTTTGGATGCTTGAGGTGCAAAACCACAGTGCTAACCCCAGAATGCTTATGCCTAGCTGATTGTAGTCCTTTGTAATAAATAGGACCAACAGCCCCTCCAGACATTCCCACTTGGGTTTCAGAATGCCACTCCATGATTGCATCTACATTAATACGTGGATATTTCTTACCATTGTATTAGCATAAATAAAATTTTTTGCTTGTTTGCTAAACCCCCTAGTTTAGGCATTTAAGCAAAAATTGGGTAGGTCAGGCACACTTTAGCAAGAGCATACAGCCCTTGGTCCACAATAACTGTAAGCATAGCACACATGATTGTTATAAAGCCACTAGTATAGCTGTAGACAGCATAAATAGATCTACAATCACCTAACAAATTAAAATTCTTGGAAGCTCATGTCACATCATAGACAGCTATTGTTACAATGGATATCTTACATGCCCCTGGATTTTAATAGGTGATAGAAAATGTATTTGCCTTTGCCAAAAGATAGTGTTTCATGCAGTGCTTATTTCTGTCTTTGAGTTAATTAAAACAAAATAGTAATTGCAAAAATGTGTGAGCAAGACAAATGAACCTAATGCATTGTTTTAGTAGAGTAAGGTTAAATCGTGGCCAAAATCATTTTCCCTGAACTGAAATCTTTCACAGTTTGCAAGCCAAATACATAAAACTTAAAATAATACAAAACTAGAATGTATATAGCAGGTCAGGTGCCATCTGAAATGATCTATAATTCTTATTCACCATGAGAACATATAGAACATTGTGGATTTTCATGAGGTGGAGTAGGAAGTGTAATATTTTTAAAATCTGCAAACTATGAAAAGTGAAAACTTTCACGTAGGTAACGGTAAAGAAGAACTCTGTATCTAAAGCCAATTTCCATTTTATTTTTATAGTGTAGAGTTATTAAAATTCCTATTAGTTTTTATTACAGGCTGTCACCTTACTGGGGATATTCTACCTCTCAACATTCACCAGGGTGGAAAGTGATTGGAAATTCAACATTTCATATTTGTAACTAGAACAGGAGTTGGGGGGAAATTTTCCAGTGGGGACACACTATTTCGGTGACAGCTGGCAGAGAGAGGATTTCCTCTCACTTCCTGTTGTATCTTCAAGACAGGAAATTAAGTGAAAACTCCCCAGGGGAAAACAAATGGCAAAAATAAAATCATTTCCTCACGTTAGGCTAGGTTCTATGTGTCGGGAACGCAAGCAAAATCAGGTACTTTCCAGGCATGTACAGAAAGGCAGACCAGCGGGGTGCCATTAATTGGTAATGACACCCCCACGCATCTGCAAACGTGTGTTGTCACATGAGCCAGACTGCGTGGTGACGCAGCACCATGCAGTTCAGTGCGGGGAAAAGAGTCAAGGATTTATGTTCTCATTTCCGCGTTTTATGCCACACCTGGCACTTTCTCTTTCCTAATCAGTAACCTGCCGGCCCTTGCTTCCTGTATTCTTGTAAGCAAGCTAACAAGTGTAAAGAAACTGTGCTCTAGCAGGGCTGTAATTTATTAGCTACAATAACTTATACCTTAATGCGGAGTTCTACCCAAAAGTGGAACTTCCTCTTTAAGCACTCCTCACCCCCTTACATGCCACATTTGGCATGTGATTTTTTTTGGAGGGGGAGTCTGTACCTGGTTTTGACAGGTACTTCCTGTCCCTCTTCCTCCTTCCATCTCTGTGCCACATAGGCGACTCCTCCTCTCCTCCTAGGCGGCCCCTCCCTCCTGGCAATCTTCTGGGACACATCACAGGTCCCAGAAGATTGCCTGACCACCTGAGTGGCTGTTTATTAAAAGTCAGTATCTACACTTTTTGTAGCTGCTGACTTTTAATAAACATACAAACGCGCGTGGAATGGTGGAACTCCGCTTTAAGTATATCTCGTACTTCTGCAAAGAGGTGACATTTGCTCACCAACATCGTCATGCTCCTGTGGTTCCTCATCTGTAGTAGTAAGAATGCCAGTATGCCCATGTTGCAAAGCTTTATCTTGTTATTCTTTTTTTCCATGAATATGTATATTAAATTGGGTTGTTTTTGGCTGTTTTGTGTTTGTGTTATAAGCCAGTATGCTACTTTAAAGGATAACCATACTATTTTTATATTATGTTAAACCTATATCTGTTAGCATTGTTGCCCCTCCCCAACCTTTAAACTAAGTATGGGAACCAAATGATGATGAGCGGATCTCTGAATAGTTAAATAAATAGATAAAAGAACTAAGATAGGATTTTCTGCATATCAGATTTGAAAGACAGATGTTATAAAGGTAAAGAAGAGATCCAGAAAACCGCACTCCAAAAAATGCTTCTTTATTGTAGATGAAGGTCCATCACTGTATGGACCTTCACCTACAATAAAGAAGAATTTTTTGGAGTGCGGTTTTCTGGATCTCTTCTTTACCTGGATACGGTTTGCACTCCGAACCTGCACCCACAGGATCACTGGTATTTTGCTTGGAACTTTTCCTCTGTAGCGGGTACCACATATATCTATATTACAGATGTTATAAAGTTAAAAAAGGACAGTTGCTCAGGGCTTACCGCCATACCCTTCACGAGTGCCAGATTTCAGGACCAGTGTCCATCACTGTAATTGGTACAGAAAGACCCTTTTTTTAAATTTGTTTAAGTAGTGGCATAGGTGGTCTTTAAGAGAGAGAGAGAGTGCCACTTAACTATATATATTGGCAATTAGCAGGACTTATATGGGAAAATGGGTTATGCCCCCTGAGTTTTTGTCCTGCTTCCACTCATATTTTATGATTGCTTTTTTTTTGTACAATTTTTTCTTGGCAATTTTGAAATGAATACAGAAATGAATGGTGAAGCTTCTGTTTTGCTTTAAATATATTTCTGATTTCTGTATCATTCACTGAATGGCTTTTACACATATTAGGAATATTCTTGTTGGTTACCATACAAATATATTAGATTTTGAATAGTAAAAATGTCTAGTTTGCTTATCTTGAATCTTTCCGCGTCTATGTGGACCACATGCTTCATAATCTTCTCTATGGTAAGACCACCTTAAAGACTCTATTGCTTAACAAAGAGGGACGGAGATGATTACAGATGTTGGGAGCACTTCACACATTTTTCTTCACATTCAGCTATCCATGAAGAACAACATCCAAAGTGTCAGTGAAATCTTACGGATCAACACTTAGTGCTTGTTGTGTAGATCATGTATCCTGCAGCATGTCGTTAACTTGGTCCCAAAGGACACCCTTGTTTAGGATTGAACAGCATAAACTGACTTCATGTTTTAAACTATAAGTGCTGTGTGTCCTGCTTATGTTAATTATTTTATTATGTATCTGGAATGGCTCTAGGTTTACGTTTGTCTTCCTAATGCAGCTTTTGCCTGGAGCTTAGCAACACCTCACTGTTGATGATGTTTCAGCTCACACACATGCAGTAAATCATAATTGTGATCTTGGGCAACTTTTATAAATGCATAATACATCATACTGCAAAACATACAGTAGGTGGATGTATTCTAAGCTGCGGATTCTTTTTATGTCTACTTACGTTTTATTTGTTTAACAGCCTATACATTCAAATTGTTACTTTCAGACTTTAGGCATTAATGACATGCAACTAGCACTTAGAAAAATGGAACGAAGTACTACATGTCCTTTGCTCCTTAGCAGACAGAAAAGTAACAAAATTTAAATATAGATTTTTTCTGACAAATGCAAGGGGTATTTCTGTCTGTTACCAGACAACAAATAGTGCTGCTCAATGCTCCAGCCGGGTCCTCTCCTGTCGTACACAGCTGGGAGTGCTGGCAAGGACAGAGCTCATTCCAGCTCCAATGATACAAAGGACAAAAAAGGTCATATGCACCGCACCTTCCTGAAAGACCCTGTGGATATGTGAAATAACTGCCTCAGACTGGGCTTCATCCAAACCACGCCCCCAATGCTTTCACTCCACCCCCAGAGCTTAACTTCTGCCTGTTAATTACATTCATGGTAATAATGTTTACTTTTTAGCAAATTGACTAGAATACTTAGTAAGGGCTAATTCACAAGTGTCAATGACTGCCCTAATAAAACCACATCTCATCCGCCTGGTTTTACTGCCCCCTGGCCACATGTGTAAATGAGCCCTAACCCAAAATTTAGAGGTAAGAGACAACAAATGTAATATGTTGATGACCAAACAATTCTTCTTAGCTTTTATAAAATATCTTTCTGGTGATTTTTAGCACTTGTCTCCTTAAGAAGTATAAGCCAGTAGGTAACAATCCAAGCAACATCAACCTAGAACTAAAATATCAGTTGTAGGTTAACTGAACCTTTAAATGTATACTTCTATTAGGCTTCTGCGTAACCAGATCAGCAATCATTTTTTATCTTGCCTTGGAATAAATCTAATTTTGTGTCTTGCTGCTGATGTTCTTCCATGAATGATGTGTTTAACCCAGAGGTCAAGCATGTGAGGTTGTTTGGTGCAGTTCTCCCAGTGGACCACGGAGGAGGTTAAGGAACAGAATGAGATTTAGTAACTGCATACTACGTTCTTACACACTGGATTCAGCTGCTTAGCTCATGTGCACTTGCAGTTTTCTTTACGGAGTTCAGATGTGGTTTCATATGGTTGAATTTGGGCAGAGCAAAGTCACTGTTGACAGCGAAGCTGTGAACACTGGATATGCGTTACCGGAACTGTTTATTTTAATGTGTTCAGTTACTTAAACCCAATTGAAGTCAAATAAATAAATATTCGGTAGGACATTGTACTACCAACCTTAAGTTGTATAGACTTAAAATCACTTTCCTGTTATTATAAGTGTATTAGTGTGAGTGTGCCTGAATATGATTGAACTCTACAGTAGGCACCAGAGTTTGACTTCCTTGCCCAAAGCACTCTGTAATCTAGCAGACCAGGTCAGACGTTACCCCTTTCTTTTTCCACATTACCACTGAATGGATGCTTGTGATGAGAGGTGCGGTAGGTAGTTCTCTAAGTCGGCATAGAGCAATGTAGTTAGGTGTTCAGGAAGCTTATTGCCAATCGAAGAAAAATTTCAAAGCAAAAATCTGTTTAAAATAGCATTTGGTGGTACAGGATTATAAAAGAAAAAAAATGAGACTTCAAGGGCTTGTTTACATCAGATGAAGTGGGACTGTGTTAGCCATGCTTGTCCATCAAAGTTCAACCACCACACAAGACTAAATGCCTTGTTTCCCATGAGGGCAGTTCATTCTGCAACATTGTGGTGTGCTCTAAAAAATAGTACTGCATGGAGTACTTTTTTTTTTTCAGTGGAGCAGATTCTGATACAAACAGTGAGTAGAATGTATTAAAATGTCACTTGTGACATTTCAGTTAAGTTCAGCTCTTCAGCACTGTAACAACATTGTTTTGGAAGCTTTCAAAAAGAGATCCTAAGTGTTGTATATAAACTTGCCACAGCTGAAGTTGTATCTTCACATTATAGCGAACATTTGAGGGTTTAAGCAGAATGATTGGCATCATTTATGATACGATGAAAGCTTTATGCTGATCATAAACTGATGCAAGTTATAGAGAACCAGACATTAATATATTTTAAGCGGAAAATATACTTTTAAAAATGACAGTATGTTAATCACCTTTAAAGGTTATTCAAGGATTGTGCTCTGTAAAGCCAGGTGATTCATTTTTTTGGCAGTCCCTTCATCCTGACAGAGAGCTGATAGTGGTGGTCCCGCTTCACTCTGTGACCTTGGGTGCTGTCATCTTGCTGAGATGTGGACTTTTGGGAAGACCCCCCCCCCCCCCAGATTAAAAGATTAAAGCATAAGTGTGGAGATGTGAGAGCAAAGATGGCGCTGCTGTACAGAGGGTTGGGTCATCTGGTTTTAAAGCTCACTGATTTTTGGAGATTGTGAATGCACAAGATGATCATGTTGTGTTTGCTTGTGACGGGTTTACTTTACTATATATGTGAACCTAATTACTAAAATCTCATATAACTTTTAACAGGTTAGCATAATTTTAAAAGTATTTTACACACTCTTTAAATCTGCAGCTTTCATTAAAATAAAACCTGGTGGTCTTGCCATGAAGATCCTTGTTTAGGGGCTTCCTGTTATAGGGTGAGAACACTTTCTCCCGTTGTGTTGTCACCGTATAATGCAGGCATAAAAGCATTGAACACGCTAACTGAAATTTATTTAATAATTCATACAAAATCCTTTGTTGGTAATGACATCTTCAAGACACCTGTATGGAGAAACTAGTCACATGCATTGCTAAGGTGTGATTTTGGCCCGTTCTTCCACACAGTCTTCAAATCTTCAAGGTTTCAATGGGCCTCTTCTATGACCTCTGATCTTTAGTTCTTTCTATAGATTTTCTATTGTATTCAAGTCAGGTGATTGACTGGGCCATTCTAGCAGCTTTATTTTCTTTCTTTAAAACCAATTGTGAGTTTCCTTAGCTTTGTGTTTGGGATCATTGTCTTGCTGAAATGTCCACCCTTGTTTCATCTTCATCATCCTGGTAGATGGCAGCAGATTTTTATCAAGAATGTCTTGGTACATTTTTCCATTCATCCTTCCTTCAACGATACAAAGTTTGCCAGTACCGTATTCTGAAAAACAGCCCCACACTATGATGTGCCCACCCCCAAACTTCACTGTTGGTATGAGGGGTGTTTTTGGCGTGATGTGCAGTGCCATTTGACCTCCAAAAATGGTGTGTATTATGGCATCCAAAGAGTTCAATTTTGGTCTCATCTGACCAGACTATATTCTCTGTGTTTTTTTTTTTTTTTTTTTACAGGCTTGTCTAAATGTTTTACAGTAAATGTTAAACTAGCTTCAACATGCTTTTTCTTCAGCAATGGAGTATAGCATGGTGAGCGTGCATACAGGCCATGGTGGTTGAGTGTGTTACTTATGCTTTTCTTTGAAACAATTGTACCTGCTAATTCCAGGCTCTCCACAAGTGATGCTTGGCTCTTGGACAACCCTTCTGATAATTCTTTTCACTCCTTTGTCAGAAATCTTGCGATGAGCAAATGGTTGTGGCCGGTTTATAGTGAAAACTGATCAAATAAGAAAACTCAAAACATTTGGTCATATGATCTGCAAAGGTCGAGAATCAATGCTTAGAATGTCTGACTCTCCCCTTCAACAGGGAACACAGGAACAGATATTGTACCTAGATTTTGGTCTTCTAGTGGCACAGGAGGGAGCCTGGAGTAGCATATTTTCCAGGTTTTCATCTCTCTCCATTTACTCAACCCAAAAATGCCATTAACATAGCTGTATTTTATAATTAAAGCGGATTTTTAAAGCATCTGAGCACCACAAACCAAAAGCGGGCGGTCCGCTTTGGGATAAAAGTGGTCTCCACAGTGGATTTGCTGTGAGATTACTTTTATCAGTGGTGAGAGAGGTGCCCACCCCCTCCTGCCACGTCCCGGTCATCTCCATCGCTTACCGGAGCAGGCAGTAGTGTCGGAGATGATCCAATGCTGTCCCGAGAGACAGGAAGTCAAGTGAGGGAATGATGGCCCCCACTCAACTCTATATCATTGAATGATGGAAGCGACGTCAAACGTCCCTTCCGCCCAACAGTGTTGAAGGGACAATTTTTTTTATTGAAAAAAAAAAAAGACATTTTTTAAATGTCACATTATCTCACATTAAACAGGACCTGTCATGCTTTTTTTCCTATTACAAGGGATGTTTACATTCCTTGTAATAGGAATAAAAGTGATCCAATTTTTTTTTCCAAAGGGACAGTGTAAAAATAAAAAGTAAAATAAATAAGAAAGAAAGAAAATAAATGTAAAACGCCCGTCCCTCCGTGCTCGCATGCAGAAGTGAACGCATACATAAGTCACGCTCGCATATGTAAACAGTGTTCCAACCATACGTTAGGTATTGCTGCGATCGTTAGAGCGAGAGTAGTAATTCTAGCAAAAGACCTCCACTGTAACTCAAAACTGGTAACCTGTAGAAATATTTAAATGTCAACTATGGAGAGTTTTAAGTGTCAAAGTTTGTCGCCATTCCATGAGCGGGAGCAATTTTGAAGCATGACATGTTGTGTATCAATTCTCTCGGCGTAACATTATCTTTCACAATGTAAAAAAAAACTGGGCTAACTTTACTGTTTTCTTATTTTTTAATTCAAAAAAAGTGTATTTTTTCCAAAAAAAATTGCGTTTGTAAGACTGATGCGAAAATACGGCGCAACATTAAGTATTGCAACGACGGCCATTTTATTCTCTAGGGTGTCTGAAAAAAATATATAATGTTTGGGGTTCTAAGTAATTTTCTAGGGAAAAAAAAATGATTTTAACTTGTAAACACCAGGTGAAAAAAATAGGCCTGGTCCTTAACCACTTCACGCAAACCGCCGTATATAAATGGCGGTTAGGACCGCCGTCCGCCACTCTTCTCTGGCCTCCCGTTCCACCGGGAGACCGGAGCATCTATCTGGCGTGCCCGCAGGCTGTGTGGAGTCCCGATAGAAGCCAGAATCAGCTTAGATCGGGTCTTCTTCGTGTATTTCCGCAAGCGGCATCACGACATCACTTCCAGTTTACTCGGCAGCCAATGGTGCCGAATTAAAAAAAAAAATACAGTATTCAGAATCTCAGTTTTTGGCAATCTGAATACTTTTAAGTGCAAAGGAGGGATTGGGGGTCTTTTAGACCCCCGATCCCTCTATAAAGAGTACCTGTCACCACATATTACTGTCACAAGGGATGTTTACATTACTGTGGCAGTGTGGCACTGTCTCACGAATCGCCATAAATAGATGGCGATTTACGGACAGGCAGCTAGGGGGCACGAGCATGCCGGCGGCGGCGCACGCACATGCCCGCCGCACTCAGGAGGAGTGTGCCCGCGGCTCGGGTGGACCCATTGTCCGCCGGCGAGCCTCGATGAGCTGCCAGAGGGAAAGAACGGCGAACCGCCGAAGTAAACACGGCGGTTCCCCCTTCTGACAGGCGGTATCTAAGAGATCTACTGATACCTGTCACTGGGATCAGTTAGATCTCTTATGCCCCTGACAGCCCAGCCCCCTCACAGTTAGAACACGCCTAGGGAACACAGTTAACCCCTAGATCTCCCCCTGCAGGTTAACCCCTTCACTGCCAATGACATCTATACAGTAATCAGTGGATATTTACATTTCTGATCACTGTATAAATGTCTTTGGTCCCAAAAAAGTGTCAAAAATGTCCGACATGTGCGCCCCAATTTTGCAGTCCCGATAAAAATCGCAGATCGCCGCCATTACTAAAAAAATGTAAAAATGCCAGAAATTAATTCTCATGGTTTGTAAATGTGGCAACTTTTGCGCAAACCAATCAATTATTGCTTTTTTACCAAAAATATGAGGAAGAATATAAATCGGCCAAAACTGATGAATAAATTTGTTTTTTTATATTTTATTTTTGGATTTGTATTTAGCAAAAAGCAACAAATATTGCAGAGATGACCAAATACCACCAAAAGAAAGCTCTATTTGTGGGGTAAAAAAGGACACAGATTTAGTTTGGGTACAATATCGCACGACCACGCAATATTCAGTTAAAGCGATGTAGTGCTGTATCGCAAAAAGTGCTCTGGTCCTACAGTGGGAAATCCTTCTGGGGCTGAAGTGGTTAAACAAAAATGGTAATTTCCCAGAAACTTGTGGCAAAATATAAAATATTCCACAGACTCAACATGCCTCTCAGGAAATAGCTTATGGTGTCTACTTTCCAAATTGGGGATATTTTGGGGGGGGGGGGGGGGTTTGCTATCTGGGCATTTCATGGCCTCCGCAACTGTGATAGGTAGTGTGGGGTGAAGGCGTAAATTTTCGCTCATAGAAATCCTGAAGGTGGTGATTGGTTTTTGGGGTCCCGTACACAGATAGGCTCCCAAAATGTCTCACACTGGGGTATCCCCATACTCAGGAGAAGCAGCAGAATGTATTGTGAGGTGTGATTCCACATATACTCATGGCATGTGTGACCAATATATAATTTTCATTGACAAATTTGTGTAATTTTTTGTTTATTTTTTTTGTCATTTTTCAATCACTTGTGACAAAAAAATAAAATATTCCATGGTTTCAACATGCCTCTCAGCAAGTAGTTTGGGGTGTCTACTTTCCA
>BLSH010202435.1:199504-211565 GCA_018402905.1 Glandirana rugosa
ATTGCAGGAATGTCCTACAGAGGTTGAATGTTCGTCTGGAGTTACGTGACAAATTAACCCCCTGAATACAACGTTTTCTCCAAATTATAACTATTTACATTTCAATACGTAAACCCCCAATTCTTATACGTACGTGTATGTATGATCCCCCTCATGTTGACAAAACTGAACTGCATATTCCAGATGAGGTCTTACTAATGATTTGTACCGGGGCAAAATAATGTCTCTATCTCTGGAGTCCATACCTCTCTTAATACAAGAAAGGATTTTGTTTGCTTTGGAAACCGCAGCTTTGCATTGCATGCCATTATTAAGCTTATGATCTACCAAAACCCCCAGATCCTTCTCCACTATGGATTCCCCCAGTTGTACTCCCCCTAGTATGTATGTGCATGCATATTCTTAACCCCCAAATGCATAACTTTACATTTATCAATATTAAACCTCTTTTGCAACATAAGTCCCCCAATTAAACAGTGCATTGAGGTCTGCTTGTAAGTTGGAGACATCCTGTAAGGACGTTATTCCACTGCATAGCTTGGTGTCATCTGCAAACACTGAAATGGTACTTTTAATCCCAGACCCAATATCATTTATAAATATATTGAAAAGTAAGGGTCCCAACATTGAACCTTGGGGTACACCATATATACACAAAATATTTTTTCCAACAAGAACTCATCTATGTGCTCTTTTATTAAACTCTCCAGTATCTTCCCAGTTATAGAAGTTAAACTAACAGGTCTATACAGGCAGTCCCCGGGTTACAAACAAGATAGGGTCTGTAGGTTTGTTCATAAGTTGAATTTGTTTGTAAGTCGGAACAGGTACATTTTTTAGGTGTAGCTCCAGCCAAAAAAACTATTTTTAAGCTTGTTGGAAAGCATAGGGAAGGGTTAAAACTCCTGGAATGTTTGTTTTGCTGTCTATGTTTCTGTTCAGAAGATTTCACCTCACTTCCTGTCCCAATGATAATTGGATTTTGAAAATTTTAGGTTGTTGTGGAAACAAATCTTGGTGATAAAGCATCAGTGGAGACGCCTTTTTCCCATAAGAACTCTTACAGGATTGAATTTCCCTTCCTATGGGCAGATTTCCTCTCACTTCCCGTTGTCTCCCTCCGTTTGTAATTAGGAGTCATTTGTAAGTCAGATGTTTGTAACTAGGGGAACGCCTGTAGTTACTTGGTAAAGACTTTGATAGACTTTGATCCCTTTTTTAATAAGGGCACCACGTTGGCCCTACGCCAATCCAGTGGTACTATTCCAGTCATTAAAGTGGATGTAAACCCACCACCCACCCAGTATAAACTAATGACACAGTATTAATGTATATATACATGCAAGCCTCCTGCATCTATCCCTACCTTGCAAATGTCCTTCCTGTAAGCACTAGCAGCTCTGTAAAACTCTGAAATCAGTGGGTGTCTGTGTTTGGTGGGTGGAGTTGTCATGTCACAAGCCTCCCCACCCACCTCTATACTGAGACATTGAGGAGGGAGGGAGGGGGGAGTGTAAAACTTTCTCTACTGTGTGAAAGAGATAAGCAAATTGCTTGTCACTCACAGATCAGGGGGCGGATCGACTGTGTATTTCCCTGTTAGACAGACTTCCTCTTCCTGAAAAAAAGATAAGCTCATTACTCACAGTTGGATTAACTCTTTGTGGCAAGACTAAGCACAGATGACATGACATGCTATACTCTACCAGGCAGAATTATTAATTACATTTTTTTTTCAGGTTTACATCCACTTTAAAGAGTCCCTGAAAATTAGATACAATGGCTTTGAAATGGCAGAACTCAATTCTTTTAGGATCCGTGGATTGATGCCATCTGGTCCAGGTGCTTTATCTACCTTTATTCTGTCTAAATACTTCTGGACCATTTCACTTTTGAGCATAGAAAAGTGCAGGGTCTGGCGGAGGTCTGTCACCCTCTCTGCTGCCGATTGTGGAGATGAAGGGGGTGCCACAGCTGCAGTAGTGGTGTAAGGGCCACATGTAATGGCCTGGAGGGCGGGATTCCCAATGCGGCCCTTGTGTTTGACACATGTGCACTAGTAGATATATCAAGTGGTTGTAATTATAAGCCATTGCTTTCTTGCATCCAAGGCAGGAGCCGACCAGGAAGTCTGCTTTCATGATTTGCTGGTTACCCCTATCAATAGTCACAAGTCCATCTGCGGTGGGTTGTCCCGGCCACCTTGTGCCTATATTTATTGTTAAAAATCTGCCCAATCGATTTAGATTATGGAAGCATTCCTAAATACAAAGTGTGATCCCTCTGCCCGCATTTAAAAGGTAAGTGAGAATAGAAACCCCCCCCCCAATCCTTTATCCACTCTGCCTGCATAGTTTTGCCTATTAAGCATTAACTGTTCTCTATACCAGCTGCACACAGATTAAAAAGAAATTCATGTCTTAGGGCCCTTTCACACGGGCGTATATCCATTTTTCTCTATCCGTTGGTGGATGAGAAACGGACATACATGTATCTCTATGGGCTAGCGGATGTTTGTGAATGATCATCCGCTGACATCCGCCTCTGTTAAGTTCTGTTTTTTAAGACGGAAGAAAACCCTATTTTTCTTCCATTGAAAAGACGGAACGGATGAAAAACGGACATTAGCGGACAATTTGCTTAAATCCGATCCACTGACATCCGTTTTTCACCCAAAAACATGTTCAGTTCAGTCTTTTAGTTCAGTTCAGTTCAGTTTTTTAGTTCAGTCACTTATTTTTTTCGTAAAAAAAACAGATGTCAGCGGACATGAAAACGGATACAAAAATTGACATCTGTATCTGCATCTGTCTTTTTACGAAAGAAAAGTGACTGAACTGAACAAAAAAACGTAAAGCCCGTGTGAAAGGACCCTTACGTTGTGTGTAATTAGCAGATTTCTAACAACACATAGGCAAATACACTTTTGGTGGACCCAATGAGTGCAGTAGATGACCAGGCATCTGACACACCTGTACAATCTGACACTTCCAGGTGTGTCAGATGTCTGGTCACCCACTGCATTCATTGGTTTGATCTGATGTCCTCTACATCAGTGGTTCTCAACCCTGTCCTCAAGTACCCCCAACAGGCCATGTTTGCAGGTTTTCATTTATCTTGCACAGGTGCTTTAAATCAAAGTCAATGGCTTAGTATTTTGGACAGCTATTTTATCTAAGAGACATTCCCAAAACATGGCCTGTTGGGGTACTTGAGGACAGGGTTGAGAACCACTGCTCTACATCACTGCTCTGTCTGGTAGGGGCCAGCAGGAGGAACCACAGTGTGCAGTGGGTTGGATTTAGGGTTTTCTTTTAGTGTTTCACACAGTGATCTATATAGCCTGTAGCTCTGATCAAGCAGGGAAAATCTGACAGGGTGGTTGCACAGAAGGCAATCAATAGATCGGTTTCTGTACAATCACAGTGCCCCATACATGGATTGAAATTTGGTCAGACCCTGCTGAACCGGCTGAATTTTGACACATGTATTGGCAGCCTAAATCTGCTAGTATATCTAATGGTGACCATTTATCTAATTGATGTGCAGTTTCCATCAAACCAATCAAATCTGAAACCCGTTGAATAGCCAAATCTTCCATTCCAGTTGATTTACAGTAGACTCAATTTTAGATCAGATTCAATCAAACTGAGTTGATTGATCAGAGTGGAATATTATCAATCACTTTGCATCACTTTGATACCTTGTTTATGAATATGAGCGTATTTTGACCAATCAGATTATGAGTTTACATGGTGGAAACAGACATGAAAAATCTGAAAACGAATGCAGCCACCACATTTAAGGATTGGTAAGCTGCAATATTGAATTTCTGGTTTTTGGGCTGATGTAAAGCTGATATATTGAAAGTAATTGTAGACTTTTTCAATCTGGCTGTTTATTCCGTCATGTCTTTATCTGGCACATCTCCTTCATAGTTATACATCCTATAAAAATGAAATGTTTGTGCAATTACTCTTTCATATTTTTACCAGACCAATGCACTTGCTCATTTACCTGCCTTGACTGCTGTGTTTTGCGAGCCATAATAAAGTAGTTAAACTTTATTTTGTTTCTACCCGACAACAAAAAAGAACTTCATAGAATTCACTACAAGCCAGTGACACTTTACCGCGGAGATCTGCACAGTTCTTACAGTGACTGGAGGCTAGCAACAGTATTACCGCCACTTTCTTCAGTCGCAGGCACTTTCACTTTATAGTCCTCTTTCCACCTCTGACGTGGAAGATATTTATGAGTAATTCTTCTGAGCAGCAGGCGCAGGGCAGTTCGGCTGCCATCTACTAATTAGCTCTAATCTGTAAGACACCTTCCAGTCTTGTGAGACATTTTACAAGCTCTTAAACGAAAGTGTCTTGTGAATCGCAGCCAGATGTTTTTGAATGCAACCTCTCCAAACACTTGAATTTATGAAATCGATTTGGGCCTCGCTCTCCTAGATAGGTTTACAAATTCATACGGATTAGACAGGTCAGAGTACCAATGACAAGCACGGTTCATTTGTTATTGTTCTTTATGCTGTTTTTTTTTTTGTTTTGTTTTTTTTTTTAATCCTATTTTTTTCTGTCTTCCTACCAGGTCTTTTTTTTTTTTTTTTAACACATTTGTTTCTTCTAAATCAATATTTATCAGGATTATGCAGTGCATTGGTCATTTGAAATCCAACCAAGATATTATTTAGGCTATTTAATGTTTTTTGTAAAGTGATGAATCTGGATTCAGCAATGATCTGGAACAAAGTAACCTGTAGCAACCAATCGGATTCTAGTTTGGTGGAAAAAAATGGCTGAATGATGACTTCACAAGCCATAGGTTGTCTCTCTTTATACCCTCCTTTTTGTCTTATTGAATAAACCCTAAGGCCTCATGCAAACAGGACTTTTTTTTACTGTTTTTTAGCAGCTGTTATCAGCTGCAGATGTTTTTTTCTACAGTCAATAAACCCTCCATCATGTTATCCTGTGTGTTCATGCACACATAGGCTGTTATCAACTGTTTTTAGCAGTGACGTTTTAGAGCTGTAAAAAAAACCCAAGACCAGAGGGTTCTTTTGGACGTTCTTCAGCTGTAAAAACGTTCAAATGCCCAAAAACGTCAACCCCCCCAACGTTTTTGGACGTTTTAGATCAATTGAAAAAAAAAACGCTGGCCCTTTAAAAACTCTAAAAACCGGGAAAAACTGCAGTAATATAACGCTGGTAAAAGTTGCCTTTGTCGATTCAATACAAGCAGATCATAAATGGTGCAAGCGACAAGCAGGTTACTGTACATAGCGTCCTGAAAACATCAAACCACCTTGCCTCAGGACTGCTCTCAAACTCCCTGATGTAAGCAGAAGGCTGCTTTTTGGGAGTAATTATGAGAACATCAAAATTCCTTGTTGGGTGGATGTCGGTCTGGAAGAGTGGGAACTCCTAGGCAGGCTGCAGTTGCATGCTGACTGCCTAAGGTAGGGCCCACATGTTATGCTAAGCCTCCATGATTAAAAGAACTAGAATCTAATGAATGAAAGGGGCAGGCCAGGTACAGTCAGGCTGAAGATGAAAGGGCTAGAAAATAATGATGGACTTTCTTCAGATTGGAAATCAGGTGGGCTGTATCTGACTTGCTGTAGATGGGGGAGCATGGAGCTAAGAAAGGAGATCGGCCATTCCTATGACTCCATTGGGAACTGGAAAACTTGGGTCGTATAGAAGATAAGTGAAGAGCTGAGGGGATTGCTTGAACACTATCCAAATTGTCCATATGTGGATTAATAGTTTTTTTTGTTCCATCAACCATTGCTCCTTCTGTATTATATGATCTAGTTCTGTGATCCATTTAGTTATGGTAGAGGCAGATTTGGAGTACTACTGTCTATGAATCACTGATATGCCAACATGTTAGGTTGTATTTGATTCACTGTGGAAAACCGAATCAGTGCTGCACTTAATTTACAAAGTAACATATATCCTATATCAGGATATCATGCAAGCAGCTTTTCCCTGGGGACATGCACGTCACCTGAGCACAGATATATGAGCTTTTACAAAACCTTTGGATGTAACTATCAAGGTCAGGGCATGTGGAGAGGGTTTTCATATATTCCCTCCAGTCCCAGTCTTCCTCTGAATTGGAGTAGGATGCAGGAGACCAGCTGCAGGAGTCTAAGGCATGGCAGTGCTGTGTTTTGGGGACTTACCAGGGTATCTTGCAGGAGCTGCCTGTCGGTTGCTGCACACAGGATCTTTCCTTTTTTTGGAATGACGGTGGCTCTGTGGCTGGTTGCTAGCTGTGAAGTCTAGAATGTTTCTGCTGATGCTGGGTTCTATGAAGTGTAAACTCCATCAGTTTGCTTCCCTGTCTTGCCCTGCATCCCATAGGGAGAGCAAGCTTGGGTAGTATAGTAGCCAAGACCAGCACTTTCCTCCCAGGCTCAGGAAGGAGCTCACTCGGTGCACATCCATGTCTGTCTTGTGCTGGCTGCTAAGGACAAGCAAAGTCAGCAACTGTAGTCTGTCCAAAATACATCACAGCCATGAGCAAGCAACCTCTATACTGGGCAACTACTAAGAGCAGAAGAGTTACCATACATAGCAAGCACCCCCTTGGGGTACGCCCTCTGACGAAGTGATGACGAAACTTGTCAGGGCATGACCACGAGGCTATTGTGATTGACGGCAGTACGGAGCCTTCACCCAGGAATGCTGCCGAGGAGAATATCTCAGGGGCGGTGAGAAGGCGCTGTATGAGCTGTAGCTTGTGCTGTTATATGAAAGGAGTTTACGCTGTGTTTTATCATTTTTTGTGTAAGTGCATACCCTAAGGGGGTGCTTGCTATGTATGGTTTTAGTAAAGTTATATGGATAATGCACTATTCTGAGCCCCATTTGTTCAAGGACACCCCTTGTGATATACTGGGACCTCTCATTGCTACCTGATGACCCGCAGCTGAGCAGTGTGAAGGGAGCAAACAAAGAGTTGTCTTATGTGCTGAATTTTGATCGGTATTCGGTGAGTCTCTCCATATAGGGGAAACTCCGGATTTCAGGCGGTGTGGTGGAGGTGGCACATTGACCAGCATTGGACACTTAATAGGATGCATTAAGATCGCAAGACCCCCTTCTCTTTTTTTCACATTCACGAACTGTGTGTGGACTGAGAACCTGCTGCGGACTATCTCAATTTTTGTGATACACTTGAGTTAGCGCTGCTTGATATATTATAGTGTATTGTTCATACTGTACTATTGTTTCATATGGAGGTTTCTATCTTAGAGCAGCAGCTGACATTTGGAAATTGTATGTTTAATGATATAGTTGGATTGATTGGCATACCAGGAGTACTGATTGGACACACATTAACCCTTTTTTGTTGATGAGTTGGCCCTTTATAGGTGCACAACATGCTTGAGTGCCTAATCGGTGCGGGATAGAGAAGGGCTCTCACACAGGAATGATCAGTCTGCTGGGAAGGAAGTTAACGACAGGCATACCTGACAATGGCAAGTTCCTGTCAGAATCAGGATCACAAGTGTAATATGGCCCTAAAGTAGGATCATAATTTGAGTGCCTGGAACCTATGAATCTCTCAGTTTTGCTCTATTGATATATAATAGGAGACACTATTGCCAAGTAGGGAGGTGGTGTGCCGGAGTGGAACATTGCCAGCTGCCTAACTGTATCAACCCTGGAACTTTCAGGACAATTATCTACAAATGAGTGGCATAGTAGTGAGTATATTGCATATTGTAAACTCACCTGATCCACCTGTTTATTCAAGCTCCTTTTTGCATCACCTGGAACACTGTGATTTCATACATTCATTCCAAAACTTCTGTCCACATTCCAGAATCTACTATGTATGGGTTCAGTAGGGTTGAGAGTTCAATTTCTGATGTAGCTGTTCAGATTGTGGCAAGACTTTCTAAAAGTAATAATAAAAAATATATAAATGCACATAAAATGAAGTAATTTTGAGTAATATTTCTTCATCTATTATTAAAGTTCTGGACTGAGAAATCCCAGTCACCACGCCATGTATTGTCCATAAACATGAATGCCAGTATGTGATTATATTGTAATGATCAGGCCTGGCTTTACATAGATTATTAGGAAGTTTTATTTTGCCTATATTTTTACTATTTAATTACAAAAATGAATAAAGGGCTAAATAAAAAAAAATGGAGACCTGATGCAAGTCTGTAAGCTCTGCTCCCGAAGGAGAGATTAATAAAGTCAGGGCTGGAAAAGATACAGTTTTAGCTGATGAGTCAAGTGCTAGTTGTTTTAAGTGACTTCATGAATAGAATATCTGTAGGCTCTGAGTTGAAGGGTTTATTCATAATAGCCCTCTGCCAGTTTGGGCGCACAGAGCCATTCCTACTTTAAAGTGGTTGTAAACCTCAGACATGAAATTGGTTCTAAAGGCACAAGGGTTTTTACCTTCATGCATTCTATGTGCAGCATGGCTTGCTTCACTGATAATGACAGCTTTTTGGATCTCATATTGAGAGTTGACAGCAACAGATTCCAAATGCAAATAGCACACTTGAAATGAACTCTGGACCTTTTATCTGCTCCTTGTAAATGGGATAATGAGGGAATAACACATACCTGGCCATGGAACAGCTGAGCAGCCAATTGTCCCATTACTTTTGGTCCCTTAAAAAGTGGGAGGCACATAAACAAACTGTTGTAATTCCCACACCGTTCACCTGATTTGGATGTAAATACCCTCAAATTAAAGCTGAAAGTCTGCAGTTAAAGCACATCTTGTTCATTCCGTTTCAGATCCATTGTGGTGGTGTATAGAGCCAAAAAGATTAGAATTGTGTCGATGTCCCAATATTTATGCACATGACTGTAGAAAGGGAAAGACTGCAGATATACATGTAAAACTTATGTAAGGCGATTTGTTTCATCTATGTGTATCATCTGAGGCTATTCACTTCACTGGATATAGGAGAGAGTTTACATCCCCTTTAACTGTGGAAAGGCAGAGATCCATGTTCCTGCTTAGCAGAAACACAGGTCCTACTAAGAGGACGGCGATCTGCCTTGTTTACATAGGCAGACTGCCTCTCTTCCTCTGTCGGGAATGATTGGTTGGTCCCGGCAGACATCGGGTCAGTCGTACCCGCTGATAGGCTCCGCTGTGCCCAATCACAGCGTGTGTGCCGCAGACCCGGAAGTGCAAAATCACTTACCTGTATGTGATTTTGCACAGAAGAGCCGCCGCCCCGCAGTACATGTATGTGGAGTGGTTGGCAAGAGGTTAGCAAAGAACATACATTCCACATTATTAATTATGTTATGAAAATTAGTGTGTGCTGTAAATTGCCTCCAGCATTGCTCCTGTTTCTTCTTCCCTGAGGCTGCCATTTTTCTGAAGCCCAGAGCTCCTGAGCAGCAGAAAATCTTGGGCTGTCAGCAGAGCAGCCTCTAGTGCAGGGGTCCTCAAACTATGGCCCTCCAGTTGTTCAGGAACTACAATTCCCATCATGCCTGGTCATGTCTGTGAATGTCAGAATTTTACAATGCCTCGTGGGATGTGTAGTTCCGCAACAGCTGGAGGGCCGTAGTTTGAGGTTGAGGTTGTAGTTTCACTGTGATTAAGTCAGTGGGGTACAAGCGGCTGAAGCCTGGTTTTGGGGATTCACATGTCTGACAGCTTTCGTCCCCTTTCCGTTTCTGGTCTCCCCTCAGTCTGGATGCCTCCGACTATGATATACTAGTATCTTATGGGAGTTTTTCCTAGGTGTTCTAAATAAGAGTTAAGCTTTGAAGAAGGGGATTATACTTATTTGGAACCACGAAACATGTCAGCAACTCATCCTGGAACACCAACTTCCCTATCTTGATTTTATGTATTTATGGACTATTTTATTAGGCCTAAATTTGTTTTTGTAAATGTCTTTTTTATATATATAGACAGTAGATGTATCAATAAAATTTGGATAACATATTTTAATATGTAACGTTTTTCTTTAATCAATTATGGATGCTTAGAGTGGCCCAGTTAACACCCTACTAAGCTTCCTAATCCACTTTTTACTTCTCTTTTTGCGGATGGGCACTTTATTATTGTGCACCCTAGGTGACGCATCGGGCCTATTTGCATACACCCAGCTTAAAACTCTTTCTGCAGATCTCCACTACAGCCTCTATACACGCCCACATGTGTGATGTCAATGTCATGTGACCTGAACAGTTCAACTGAAACAGGAAATGTACTCTCCAGCATAAGAGACCAAACTGAGCACATGCAGCTTTACCACCCTGCTGTGTATTATATGAACTTGCTTAGATTGACAGTGCAGGAGGGAAGAATCTATGCATACAGGATAAAACAGCCTTTTTTAAACAATGCTGAGGATTAGCCCTTAAGTTCCACAGTGAGTATAACAAGCATGCTATGCTGCATATACAGACTGAGTTTACTGTTGTGGGTTTAGTAACATTTTAATTTCCTAACTAAAGTTCCACTATAACGCCTATTAAACTGTGTGATGTTCTAAGTATTACATATTTACTCATTAGTTTAATACATCGATATTTTATAATTTAACATAGAAATATTTTATCATTCTAACCACTTCTATACAAGATCATTCTTTTCACACATGTCCCATTGCATTTTCATAGAGTTGATCAGACATTACTGGATTTTTTATGGCTTTTATACACTTCTCCTATTATGTACTTGTATGTACTACAGCTGAACTTACAATTCAGTGATTGCCATTAGTGCTGCCAGGTCAGCTGTGTTCTCCCTGCAGCCCCATGTATACTTAGCCTAAAGCTGTAATACCATCAATAACTGTCTTAACATCCTTCATAGAGAGTCTTCTACCAGTCTACGTCAGAAATGTCTGCCATCTGTGTCGGATTATCTTTTTATTTTCCTTTCCATTGTGTCTTCACCAAACCTCTAGAGCTGCTGTCAGTACGTTCACCTGAAATCTCTGGATACTCAAGCTGTCTCAGTGAATAATATTCACCATAAAGCCTTTGAATCCTGGGAGGTTACAAGTTATTTGACTACCTGCTGACTTCTAAATCATTGAAGACCTCCTCGTCCCAACAGCAAGCAGCCAGAACCTCTTGTCAGTCTGCCTCACCAGTATGGCTGTCACAGCTGATTGATCCATAATTTGACCTGCAGTAATTACTTCATCTTAACAGCAGCTTCTCATTTGAAAGTTATAAATGACCTGTCAGGAAGCATCTATTATATATATAGCACATTCTGTTTGAAGAAACAGAAAACGAGACAGTCGTAGCGTGTGTAGTATTTGGCTCGTCTATAGTGATACCCTCGGTTTTTACATGTATTAGGCCTCATACACACGGACGTTTCTTAACCACTTGCCGACCGCCGATCGGCATCTGACGGCGGCAAAGTGGCTCGTTCCCGCAAATCGCCGTCATACGATGGCGGCTGCGGGAACGAGTTTAGTGAGCGCGAGCGCGCCGCCGGAGGCGCGCCCGCGCGCTCACTGTGTCCAGGGGGGCCAGGGAGCGGGTGCGGCGGCTTCGATTGCCGCCGGCTACCCGCGATGGCCCCCCCGGAGCGAGTGAGCGGAGGTCCGTGTATGTAAACACGGACCTCCGCTCTGTGTGAGGGGGAAGGGCTGTGATCACAGCCTTCCTTTAAGTGAAGGCTGTGACCACTTCCCTTCCCCAGCTAGGCAAGCCCCCATACAGTTAGAACACGCCCAGGGAACACAGTTAACCCTTAGAGCGCCCCCTGCAGGTTAACCCCTTCACTGCCAATGGCATTTACACAGTGATCAGTGCATTTTTATAGCACTGATCGCTGTATAAATGCCAATGGTCCCAAAAAAGTGTCAAAATGGTCCGACATGTCCGCTGAAATATGGCAGTACCGCAAAAAATCGCAGATTGCCGCCATTATTAGTAAAAAATAAAAAAAATGAAAAACCCCAAAAATGAATTCTCATCATCCGTAAACGCGACCACTTTTGCGCAAACCAATCAATAAACGCCGATTGCGATTTTTTTTTATTGCAAATATGAGGAAGAATATAAATCGGCCA
>BLSH010202435.1:211596-227403 GCA_018402905.1 Glandirana rugosa
AAAAAAAAAAATTTTGCGGATAACTGCGGCTGCGAGTGATTGCGACTACGTATTGCGGCTTTTTACGGTTAAAAAAAAAAAACTACAGCCCGGGCTGCAAAACAAATAAAAAATTGGTGAAGTCGGCAACGTCGCACGACCGCGCAATTGTCAGTTAAAGCGACGCAGCGCCGAATCGCAAAAAGTGCTCCGGTCCTAAAGCTGGAAATCCTTCCGGGGCTGAAGTGGTTAAAAAATAAACAAAACGTCGGGCCCGACATCAAAAAAAAAAAATTGGCATTTTTCGGCGTTATGCATCAGCGTTAGTGAGCGTCGGCGTCAATAGGCGTTTTAAAAAAAAAAAAATCAGCCCTCTGCTATTTTTCAACCTAAAAACATCGGCGTCAAAAAACGCCGGTTAACGCCGGTACAATATTAGTTGGCGTTTGTTCGCGTTAGTTGGCGTTTTGTGGCGTCGGTGTCAAAAAAATGCCAAAACGTTACAGCCTCATAACGCGCTGGCTGTGGGTTCTAGTTTCAGCTCACTAACGCCGACACCATCTACAGCTCAAAAACGTCGGCGTTTTTTATGGGGCCATTGAATAACATGGAGAGCTGCAAAAAACACCAGAAAACGCTGGCGTCAAAAAATGTCCCTGTGTATGAGGCCTTATTGTTGTAAGTATTTTGCACAACATTGTTTAACCACTTGACCTCCAGAAGGTTTTCACCCCATTCATGACCATGTGCTATTCAGCACTGTGCTACTTTTGCTGGCAATTGCTCGATAATGCAACACTGTATGCAAATTGAATTTGTATAATTTTTTTTCACACACATAGAGCTTTCTTTTGGTGGCATTTAGTCACCACTGAGATTTTTATTTTTTGTTATAAAAAAAATACAGAATATTTTGAAAAAAAACAGTTTCCTTAATAAAGTTTTGCAAACAAATAATCTTTAGCCCAAAATGTAGTCTGCTACATTTCTTTTGTAAAAATGACCCAAATTAGTGTATATTATTTAGTTGGTGTGAAAGTTAGAGTCTAAAAACTATGATATAATGTGTGTATATATACAGTATATATATATATATATATATATATATATATACACACTATATTGTCAAAAGTATTGTGCCGCCTGCCTTTACACGCACATGAACTTATAATGGCATCTCAGTCTAATGCCCGGTACACACGATGAGATTATCGGGCGAATGGTTGTCCATTTTTTTTCGCATGCTAATCTCAGATTGAATCTGAAGAGTTTACTTTAGTCACGAAAATTCTCGCACGACAGAATAAAAAAATCGGAATGTGTTGTAATTTATTTGTATTGCATTTTCAAAAGACAGCTGTACTGATGAAACGAAAAGCATACAATCGGTGCACCGTATGAGAAAATGTTTCCTGCACGTCCGATTGTATCCGGATGGATAACATCGGATGAACTGTCATCGGCTCTCGAAAGCTCTGTAATAACGATCCGATTGTCGTACGATCGCTTCGAAAGCGGTATTTTCCATACGATTTTCTGATGGTGTGTACGTGGCTTTAGTCTGTAGGGTTCAATATTGAGTTGCCCCCCCTTTGCAGCTATAACAGCTTCAACTCTTCTGGGAAGGCTGTCCACAATATTTAGGAGTGCGTCTATGGGAATGTTTGACCATTCTTCCAGAAGTGCATTTGTGAGGTCAGGCACTGATGTGGACAAGAAGGCATGGCTCACAGTTTCTGCTCTAATTCATCCCAAAGGTGTTCTATTGGCTTGAGGTCAGGACTCTGTGCAGGCCAGTCAAGTTCCTCCACCCCAAACTCGCTCATCCATGTATTTATAGACCTTGCTTTGTGCACTGGTCCAAAACATTTGATGGAGGGGGGATTATGGTGTGGTGTTGTTTTTTTCAGCAGTTGGGCTTATTACCCCCTTAGTTGCAGTAAAGCAAACTCTTAAGGGGTCAGCATACCAAGACATTTTGGTCAATTTTATGCTTTCTACTTTGTGGGAACAGTTTGGGGATGGCCCCTTCCTGCTCCAACAAACTGCGCACCTGTGCACGAAGCAAGGTCCATAAAGACATGGTTGAGTAAGTTTGAGGTGGAGGAACTTGATTGGCCTGCACAGAGTCCTGACCTCATCCTGATAGAACACCTTTGGGATGAATTAGAGCGCAGACTGCGAGCCAGGCCTTCTCGTCCAACATCAGTGCCTGATTATTTTTATATTTATGTGATTTAGATCTTAGGCTCCACTGTTAGAACTACCTGTAAGCACCATGGATGCGAGAGAAATGTTATTTCAGTTCCCTGTATGTATGTACTGTACATGTGGAAGAACTGACAATAAAGCTTGACTTGACTTGACGGGACTAAACCTTGTGGACAGCCTTCCCAGAAGAGTTGAAGCTGTTATAGCTGCAAAGGGTGGGCCAACTCAATATTGAACCCTACGGACTAAGACTGGGATGCCATTAAAGTTAATGTGCATATAAAGGCAGACATTCCAATACTTTTGGTAATATAGTGTATGTTAAATTTGCTTCTGCGCCTCTACAATATTTTACTGAAAACTGGACATGAAGAGCCCTCCTTAACCACCCTCTGATTGTCCAACAGTGAGCGATTTAGCCATAATAAAAATGTGAAATAAAGAAAAAAAAATGATTTGTCCTCAAACTGTGAGCATTTTCTATATCTGAGTAATAACAACTCACAGTTAATGACGGACTGATCTTTATTATAAAACAATGGCTTAAATGCAAGAGCCTGGATTCTTTTCATTGCAGAAAGGGTATGTGGAAACATCCAGCTGCCCAGCACTAAATCCCGGAGTCTGGATGCTTCACGAAAATAGAATTTTAAGAGTAGCACAGTTTTAAAGATTGATGGGAAAAATCTGCTACACAATGCAGCCTGCCATGAAAAGGGGTCTTTAAAGGAGTAAGGCCGTTTTCATCAAAATATTCCTAAAACAATATTTAAACAGTGTGGTTTTCTACTAATATATTTGTTTTTGCTGTAGACCGTCTAATTGTGTGAAATATGTCAGAGGCGATTGAGCTGCTACATTCTTCACAAGAGCTTTACTTTGAACATTTCTGTTAAATTGTGCCTGGAGCACATCCTCTCCTTGTAAATAGATGGGGCCAAATTCTGCTTCTTACATCAGTGGAGGGAATGGGATATAATGGGGCTTTATCGAGGTTCTGGGAGGACCCCTGGCAGGGTGGATTTAATTTAAATCAAGTCGATTCAAATCACTAGTAAAAAGGCTTGATTATAATCATAATTTTTAAAGAGCAACTGTCATCTCTGCCCCACAGCAGCTCCTCCTCTGACCCGCTGGTGTCTCACCGACAGTCCCATTCACTTTAATGGGACGGCTGTTAATGTGACAGTGACACAACAAGGGGAGGGACGTGGCGGCAGCAGGTGAGTGGATGCCCGCTAACAGGCACTGCCATGATGGATCTGAAATGGCAGGTGCTTGTTAAATGTAAGCACTTATTCTTGCAATATTTGCAAACAAAATGAAGGTTTCCTATTTAGAATAATAAGCTGTCAGGTTAGTAAAACAGAGATATCAGAACCAATTCAATCATACAGTTTTAGTGTACATAGATTTGCAAAACAATGGGATAAAGGAATATTCCTGAACTTTGTTTTATCTCATGGTTACTGTGACATTGTGTGAATGCATCAATGCAGTGCATGTTATCTCAGCTTGCAGAGCTTGGATTCATTGAATGAGTTTACCACACATGTAAATATTGCAGAATATACAGCCTCACGCTAGATAACTACCTCCATTTCATGCTGAATAAACGAAATTATTAATGTATCTTAAATAAAAATAAAAAATAAATGTATCTTAAAGTAAAATCTTTTTTACTTCAAAAGCATTTTATTAAAATAAATTTGATAAAATTTAAAAAAATCAGATTTAAATGAAAAAAAAAATATTGATTTTTATCACACCTGATGGACATCAATGACAAAATAACTTTCCCTTTCCAACATGTATATTTTAAATGTATATATTATAAGAAATATTTTCTAAATATCCTTGTTTTTTTGTATTATCATTTTATTACCGTATATACTCGGGTATAAGTCGAGTTTTTCAGCACATTTTTTGTGCTGAAAAAGACCCCCCTCGACTTATACCCGAGTCAGTGGTGATCTGTAGTTTCACATTAAATAGAGCTGTGTTGCTTCTAAGAGCCGTTCTGTGCTTTGTAAGTGTGATTAAACACATTGGAATGCAGAGAATGCTGAGAGAGGTATCAGATTCTCAGCTTGATGTCGGGAGGTGGGCGGGACAAGCTGATGTTAGCTGTTCAGTCCCGCCCACCTCCTGATTTCCGTGAAGAGCTGCAGCTCTCTCTCTGCATTCTCTGCATTCCAATGTGTTTAATCACACTTACACAGCACAGAACGGCTCTTAGAAGCAACACAGCTCTATTTAATGTGAAACTAAACTACCTTACTCATCCCTTATGTGTTCTGGCTACATTCTCTGTGTCCTGGCATTAATATCCCTGTGTCCTGGCATTAATATCCCTGTGTCCTGGCATTAATATCCCTGTGTCCTGGCATTAAAATCCCTGTGTCCTGGCATTAAAATCCCTGTGTTCTGACACCCTGTCGCTGTGTTCTGGCACCCAGTCCCTGTGTTCTGGCTCCCTGTCCCTGTGTTCTGGCTCCCTGTCCCTGTGTTCTGGCTCCCTGTCCCTGTGTTCTGGCTCCCTGTCCCTGTGTTCTGGCACCCTGTCCCTGTGTTCTGGCACCCTGTCCCTGTGTTCTGGCACCCTGTCCCTGTCTTCTGGCACCCTGTCCCTGTGTTCTGGCTCCCTGTCCCTGTGTTCTGGCACCCTGTCCCTGTGTTCTGGCACCCTGTCCCTGTGTTCTGGCACCCTGTCCCTGTGTTCTGACTCCCTGTCCCTGTGTTCTGGCACCCTGTCTCTGTGTTCTGGCTCCCTGTCCCTGTTTTCTGGCACCCTGTCCCTGTGTTCTGGCACCCTGTCCCTGTGTTCTGGCTCCCTGTCCCTGTGTTCTGGCTCCCTGTCCCTGTGTTCTGGCTCCCTGTCCCTGTGTTCTGGCTCCCTGTCCCTGTGTTCTGGCTGCTGCATTTCACACCCTAGGCTTATAAGGGGGTCAATAAGTTTCCCATATTTTTTGGGCAAAAGTAGGGGGGTCGGCTTATACACGGGTCGACTTATACACGAGTATATACGGTAATATGTTTGGGGAAAAAAATTGTTCTGTCTTGGGAATGCCAAAAACTTTAGCAGTACAGTATTCAGAACTTAATATTTATTGTGCCTTTGTATACAAAACGTTTAATTCAATAATAATAAAATGTAAAAAAAAAAGCACTTTTTAAGGGGTTTTCTGCTTTACCTTTAGATCAGTGGTCTTCAGATTGTGGCCCTTTGCCAGTCCTTTATCTGGCCCTTGGGGCGCTATACCTCCCAATGATATGAGGCACTATGCTTCCCTCTGACACCAACAGTGGGACATAATTCCTGACACTAAAACTAATGAGGGGGCGTTATTCCTCCCACTAATTATCAATGATGGGGCACTTTTCCTCCCACTGACACCAACAATGGGGCACTTTTTCTTCCATTGCCACAAACAGTGGGGCATAATTCCTGCCACTGTCACCAATGACGGGGCATTATTCCTTCTACTAATATCAATGATGGGGCACTATTCCTCCCACTGACACCAACAATTGGGCACTATTTCTGCCACTGACATTAAAGCAGAACTTTACCCATAACTACTTGATAAAAAATAATGTTCTTTAGCAAGAAACATACAATCCACATTAATAATTTTGCTACCAAAATTAGTGTGTGCTGTAAAGTGCCTCCAGCATTGCTCCTGTTTCTTCTTACCAGTGCATGCCATTTTACTGAAGCCCAGAGCCCCTGAACAGCAGTAAATCATAAAGTGGATCTAGATTCTAAACCCATCAATTTAACAGTTTAAAAAAAAACAGTTAAATTCCTGGAAGGCTGGGATTGCTGTCACATTTGCTTGTGTCATCAACCAAACTGTCAAACCATCAAATGGCCAGTGTCATAACTGATAACATGTACAGCACTATGACAGCTGCAAATCAAACAGAAGCAGCTTCCTGGGCTGTAAAGAATTGCAGGGTTTAATTCTGCTTTAAGGCTGTCAGCAGATTGGCTTCTACAAATTCGACAGTGCCTAAAAAATAGAGAGCAACTCAGCATATCCAGAGTAGGAAGAGACAGTGTACTGATGAATTTTAAACAGTATAGGTACTTATTTTTTTAATATTTTAACTGTGCCGGAACATTTAATTCCCCCCGCCAGCCACAATCTGACCCCCCCTAAAGTCTGAAGGACAATAAACATTGAAAAGTTTGGAGACCCCCTGCTTTAGATAAAAGATAATTTAATAGTGCCAAGCTTTTGTTATTTTTTTAAATCTTTTCTTATGTCATTATTTTATTTCATTTTATTTATTTTTTTTGCTTATGTTTTTCTCTGAACTTTGCGCCATTTGGTCCCCTGACAGAAAAGCCTTGGTGGTCAGGAGACCCTGTTTGTGGCTTAACTGATTGGCCCTCACAATGTTTCTGATAGTTGTTCATCCCTCGATTCATCCCAGCATACAATATCTCACAAAAGTGAGTACACCCCTCACATTTTTGTTAATATTTTATTATATGTTTTCATGTGACAACACTGAAGAAATTACACTTTGCTACAATGTAAAGTAGTGAGTGTACAGCTTGTATAACAGTGTAAATTTGCTGCCCCCCTCAAAATAACTCAGCACACAGCCATTAATGTCTAAACTCAAAAGTGAGTACACCCCTAAGTGAAAATGTCCAATTGGGCCCAATTAGCCATTTTCCCTCCTCTGTGTCATGTGACTCGTTCATGTTACTTAAGGTCTTAGGTGTGAATGGGGAGCAGGTGTGTTAAATTTGGTGTTCTCGCTCTCACTCTCTCAAACTGGTCACTGGAAGTTCAACATGGCACCTCATGGCAAAGAACTCTCTGAGGATCTGAAAAAAACAATTGTTGCTCCACATAAAGATGACCTAGGCTATAAGAAGATTGCCAAGACCCTAAAACTGAGCTTTAGCATGGTGGCCAAGACCATACAGTGGTTTAACAGGACAGGTTCCATTTAGAACAGGCCTTGTCATGGTCAACCAAAGAAGTTGAGTGCACATGCTCAGTGCCATATCCAGAGGTTGTCTTTGGGAAATAGACGTATGAGTGCTGCCAGCATTGCTGCAGAGGTTGGAGGGGTGGGGGATCAGCCTGTCAGTGCTCAGACCATACGCCGCAAACTGCATCAAATTGGTCTGCATGGCTGTCATCCCAGAAGGAAGCATCTTCTAAAGATGGTGCACAAGGAAGCCTGCAAACAGTTTGCTGAAGACAAGCAGAGCAGACTAAGGACATGAATTACTGGAACCATGTCTTGTGGTCTGATGAGACCAGGATAAACTTATTTGTTTCAGATGGTGTCAAGCGTGTGTGGCATTAATCAGGTGAGGAGTACAAAAACAAATGTTACTTGCCTACAGTCAAACATGGTGGTGGGAGTTTCATGGTCTGGGGCTGCATGAGTGCTGCCAGCACATGGGGGAGCTACAGTTCATTGAGGGAACCATGAATGCCAACATGTACTGTGACATACTGAGGTAGAACACCATTCCCTCCCTTCGGAAACTGGGCCACAGGGCAATATTCCAACATGATAACAACCCCAAACACACCTCCAAGATGACCACTGCCTTGCTAAAGAAGCTGAGGGTAAAGGTGATGGACTGGCCAAGCATGTCTCCAGACCTAAACCCTTTTGAGCATCTGTGGGGCATCCTCAAACGGAAGATGGAGGAGCCCAAGGTCTCTAACATCCACCAGCTCCGTGATGTCATCATGGAGCAGTGGAAGAGGACTCCAGTGGCAACCTGTGAAGCTTTGGTGAACTCCATACCCAAAAGGGTTAAGGCAGTGATGGAAAATAATGGTGGCCACACAAAATATTGACACTTTTGGTCCAATTTGGACATTTTCACTTAGGGGTGTACTCACTTTTGTTGCCAGCGGTTTAGACATTAATGGCTGTGTGTTGAGTTATTTTGAGGGGACAGCAAATTTACACTGTTATACAAGCTGTATACTCACTACTTTACATTGTACCAAAGTGTCATTTCTTCAGTGTTGTCACATGAAAATATAAAATAAAATATTTACAAAAATGTGACGGGTGTACTCACTTTTGTGAGATACTGTATAATTGCCAAATTAAAGCGGTTGTATAGCATTAAATAAAAACCTGTAAGGGAAAGGCATAATGAGCTAGTATGCACCGTATACTAGCTCCTTATGAAATACCTCAGAACGGAGCTCTGACAGGTCCGCTCGGTCCCCGCCGAAGGAGCTGACATGTTCCCTCCGGGGATCCCTCCGAGCCCGTCTTTCCAGCAAGGTCCGGCGCTATGTGCCAAGCCTTCGCCGGGACCTCACGGTGCATGCGCCGTGACGTCAGCGGCTGCATGAAGGGCGAATATCTCCTAAACCATGCAGGTTTAGGAGATATTAATTTTACCTACAGGTAATCCTTATTATAGGCTTACCTGTAGGTAAAATTTGAAAATGAGAGTATACAACCGATTTAAGGGAAGCCTATAGTGGATTTGTGCCAATTTTATTTTAATTTTCTTAACATATATACAAACAAGATAAATAGTGGTGGACAGCACATATAATGAAGTACAGGTTGGTGCAGGCAACCAGAATTGACCCGGCAATCCTACTATGTATATTGTAAAAATTAAGTCACAAAATGTTTTCCAAACCATATCCCATTTCAGGGTTACACCAGTCCCTTTTCAGGCTACAAACACATCTGACAACATGAGGACATGATTCATGCTATATTCACAGAGACCAGACATGACTTACATTGCTGTGGTGACAGTTGACTCTATCTGTAAAAAAAGGAAACCGACTAAAAACAATTCATATATGACTCAGGAAAACAGCTGTAACTAAATATTTAGCTACTTGGGAAATAAAGCGCTTCTATATGGAAACAGTGTGAAATTACTTTTTCCAATGAATCTGGATTCTTACTATATAAAAAAGTGTGTGTGTATATGTATATTATATAATATATATTTTTTATTTTGATAGATCGATATGAGGTTAGTTAACTAATGTGGTAGATGCATTTTATTGGTTCTTGCCATTCCAACCTTGTGGAACTAAAACGTTCACAACACAATGGTTGCACTTGCAGGGGCGTCAGCGTCACAACTAAACAACTGAAAATGGCGAGCCCCTGGCTCTCTTGCCAGCAGCACCACTTGTCTTTTTAGTCTCCCAGACCTCATGCTCTTCACTCAGGCTCACTCAGCCCTAGAACTGCACGAGCCTCTAGATAGGGGTCTCCAGGCACCCTAGGTTCACACACTCTGTCAGAGAATTACAGATCCCCCTGTAGTCCCCTGAATTTGCTAGTTGCCTCAGCTCTCAAAGTCTTCTGCCAACTTGCTTGGCTGTCCCAACTCTCCCAGTCCCGAGTAAGAGAATTGGTCCCACATGGGATCCTGTTTCCCAAGCGGTTCACCTCTCCTGGATGGAGCACACACCCCTCTCTCTGCGCAAAGACTCTTAATACAAATGGAAGTCTTGCGCTATGTAAAATTTTACTTGAGTTACTGAGGTTTGTATGAAAGTATCTTCTTTAGCAAGCATTTTCTGCTCTGAATTTGGTGTTCTATGTTTGTGTGTGCCAACATGTGCCAGAAATGTGGTTTGTACTCAAAACATATTCATTTCATTGTTCTAGGACCAGTGGGTGTTGGATTAAATGAACTGAAGAGGAAAGTGTTGATCAGTGACACCCAACACTATGGAGTAACAGTACCGCGTAAGTGTTCATCTCTTTTTTTTTTTCCTATTGCTCTGTTCGGTTTAGCTTATTTGAATGAATCTTTTTGTTTTTTTGTTTTTTTTAATTAACAGATGTGAAAGAGATCAGCTTGATATAGATAATCTCATTAATATATGCTAATGTTAAACTATTCCCTATATAGTTTGCAGTTGTATATGTGAAGGGGAAGCAATATTTGCTCTTTACATAGATTCTGCATCCTATGCTATACGATGGTTGTGCTTTACTGCTCCTTCTTACAATGCAAGTCTATGAATTAGCTGTTTTATTGGAAATAATGCATTCCATGTGTGGCTGATATCTTATCTCAACAACAGTAAAAGAATTAGGATGAGTTATTGTAGTAGCTATTCTACCCCGCCTCTAGTGACTAATCTGTAAATCTGCACGTTTAATACAATAATAAAAATATGCAATTGCAAGCATATAAAATTAGTTAATGATAAACACTCCAGAAAGAATGCACAATATGTGGTACACTGAAAATAGACTGTCCTTTATAACTGAACTCTAATAAAAATCTTTTTTTGGTACACAGCATCAGTTAATTAAAGCAGCTGTAAAGTCAGTACTGAGAAATCCTATAATCCTCTCTCTTACAGGAAGATATAATGTGCAGTATCTGTGTTTTTTTTAAAGATATTCTTCAAAATACCTTATTTTACAGCACTGCTGGGCACTCAAGTGACCTGCCGGCGCTCTCCTTCCCCGCACTACAGTGGGAGGGGCTGAAATACCCCGCTGACGTCAGCCAGGAGGAGAGCGGCGGGAGGTCACATAAACACCCAGTGGTGCTGTAAATAAGGTATTTTGAGGAATTATTATTGAAAAACACAGATAATGCACATTATAACTTCCTGTATGAGGGGATTACAGGATTTCCCAGTAGCAATATTACAGCTATAGTGGCAGGAGGGGTGGGGTGGAGATGGATCACACACAGACTCACGAGCTGACAGGCAGGGGGAGAGACTGTGGGATGTAAACTGACCATGTTATCTTGGATCAGCAGCCATAATTACTGTGGTCAGTAACACAGGTTTTTAGAACATAGAGTGGCACAAATGACACAGCACAAGCACTATGCTGTGTATCCTGCTTTAACCTCCCTGGCGGGATGATTATTTCAGATTTTTGGTGCTGAAAGCAGTACCATTATTTTGCATGGAAATTTGGCGTTTTATATTGTAGGCCTGTAATTCTTAGGAATAACTCACTTAAATCTGTCCAAACAAGAGTCTAGTAGACATCCTGGGTATGATAAAGTTTGAAACACAAAATCATAAATTATAATATATATGAAAAAAATATATAATATAATAAATAACTATAAATAATTATCAAAGATGATAATATAATAATAAAATGTATTCAATAATGTAATCCAATCAAAAACAAAGAAATTTGCTCAGTTGCAGAATTGTTGCTGTTGTCACTTTCAGTGTCTGATGATAAATTTCCCCAAAAATCAGTATCACTCAATTCTGCAAATGATTCTTATTTACTATCACTGTTTTCTAGCTGATCAAAAACCACTTTTGAGGTAAAGGGACGCTTGACATTCTCAAGTTTCCAGGCAGAAAGAATGATATATATACTATAAAAGTAGGGCACTGGGCAAAGCACTAGAGACAAAGGGGATGTGAAATGATTTCATACAGTAATGTAATCTTACAGATTACAGTGTACTGTGTGTGTTATGTGTGTTTCACTTTTTTGAATTTCCCGCCAGGTTCCGCCCCCGTGCGACGCGACGCTCGCAGGGAACGGAGCCCGGCATCACAGAGGCATCGGGCGGGGGGACATCGCTGGATCCAGGGGATAAGGTAAGTAACACTGCCTGGATCCAGCGATGCAATCCCGAATGTGGCTCGGGGTTATCACTATTTGCAGTGAAAACATACCCCCAGCCACACGTGGGAATACTGTCAAGGAGGTTAAAGGACCAGGATCATTTTTTTTTTTTTAGGGTTACAACCACTTTCATTTACTGAAATTAAGTGTATCCTTTGTTTTGGTTACTGTAAAAATCCTCTCTCCAATGATGCCAGGTACTCCCCACATGATCTTCCGGGGCTGCAGGGTTTAAGAGTAGTTGCTGCAGCTGCGAAGGATTTGCACTATTCTTCCTCTCCTTCCTGTCCCTTGTTTATTCACACAACTTTTAGTATGCTTTTCACAGAATGTAAGGCATTCTGTGAATAGACATGGAAGATCCTGTCATTTATCCAACCCTCCTCTATTCATAGAATGCCTTGCATTCTGGATGAAGAATACTAACATTTTTATGAATGGATGATAGGACTGGACGGGAGTATTAAACTGCATTACTGGAGGGAGGATTTTTACCACAACCAGAGCATAATACATGTTTTATTAGATTTAGCTTGTGATTGACATTGTGTGCCCCAAAAAAACATTTTTTTACTGGAGTTCAGCTTTCCTCAAAGATAGACAACCCTAGGGTATGTAATCACCAGGGGTCAACATCAACCTGACAGCACTTTAAATATAACACTAGAGCACAGAAATCTTTGTATTTGATTTTTGAATCACCTCCTGAATGCCTGGAAGCCAATGCTCTACTGCCTTCTGGTAAGAGATTCACTGGGGATCTCTTTTCAGAGAGGCGATAGAGACTCCCCCATGTGAACCTAGCTTTATAATAATTACCACTCTGATGGGTAATTGGTACAGTAGGTACAGCTTAAAGCTCAATGTAAAGGCAAAGCTCGCCCTTTATGCTGACTGGAGAGCTAAAACTTGGAATCAGCGGGGGCTATGGCCCAAAATATAATGAAATCTTCACAGATGGCAAATCATTACAGCATATTGTTTGTTCAGATGCTACAGGGACACATTAATGGCAAACCCAAAGGGAAGTAATATGCAGTACACATTAGCAACTAGACCACAGCAGGTTGCTGCAAATCCGTTTTAGATTGGTTGCTACAGTTTACTGTGCTTTATAAAGTGATGGGATTACATTCTGTTGGTGGCTAATCATTGTTTAAATAGACAGTGTGCATTGTCCATAGCAATCAATTATTTCTTTATTCAATTCTTCTTGTCTTTTTTTTATAATTTGATTTAGAACATTATACAGATTTAGGTTGCTGTTGGAACCACTGACATTTTTTTTCTAGTTCTGCACAAGACCAGGTGTTTAAATAAACCCAGATACAAGGAATTGCTAAAATGAACTGCATGTCCATGTCAGAAATGACCATAAACATCATTCCACATAAAACGTATGGCATTCAGTATCATGTACCACCCAGCTTAATGCAAGTAGCTGGAGCCCTCCTAGGCATTTACCGCAGTGCTTGTACAGGATACTCCACATTCTTGTGGGCACAAGTCATTTTTAAGCGATTTTGTGGTCTGCAGTGAACAACAAGTAAAGTGTGTTTTCATATTTCCACTAATTGCTGGGTGGTGTGCTTCATTTGATAGTCACTTCCTCCTTGGCTCTTGGATCCTGTTCTGTGATGTGTATGTCGGTAAGGCTGATGGTGTGCCGGCTATTCTATCGCCGTGTGTCATGTTTATGTGCAGATCATGGGGTTGATTTACTAAAGGCAAATAGGCTGACCACTTTGCAAGTGAATTTTTCCCAGAGTTTAGTGAATGTGGTGAAATGTAAATTTGCAAAGACTACCCAAAAAACACGCAAAGAAAATCTTTAAAAAAAAAATGAATGAAATGCTCAGCATAAATAAGTACACCCCTTTTGAAAAGTAAGATTTTAATCAATATCTCAATGAACACAAGAACATTTTCCAAACTTTTGACAAAACTTGAGTTTATAGAACATTTGTTTTAGCTCATTACATGGAAGTAAGGTTAATAATATAACTTAGATTACAAAATTTTCATTTTTACTCAAATTAGTTGATGCAAAAATTAATACATCCCACAACAAAAACTACTACATCTAGTATCTTGTATGACCTCCATGATTTGTAAGGACAGCACCAATTCTAGGCATGGAATGAGCAAGTTGGCGACATATTGCAACATCTATCTTTTTCTATTCTTCAAGAACGACCTCTTTTAGAGCCTGGATGTTGGATGGAAAGGGTTGCCCAACTTCTCTCTTCAGAATTCCACATAGGTGTTCGATTGTGTTCAGATCAGGAGACATACTTGTCCACTGAATCACTCTCACCCGGTTCTTCTTCAGAAATGCAATAGTGGCCTTAGATTTGTGTTTTGGATTATTGTCATGTTGGAAAAGTGCACAATGACCAAGGGCACAGAGTGATTGTAGCATCTTCTCCTTCAATATAGAGCAGTACTTCTGTGAATTGATGATACGATCTATGAAATGCAGCTCCCCAACACCAGCAGCACTCATGGAGCCCCACAGAAGGACACTGCCACCACTGTGTTGTTCTGTAGGCACCATGCATTTTTCTCTGTACTCCTCACCTTTGCAAAGCCATCAGTTCCAAATTATTATCTTGGTCTCATCACTCCAGTGTACAGACTCCCAGTAGTCTTCTTTTTCAGCATGGGCCCTGGCAAATTCTAGGCAGGCTTTTTTGTGCATGGGCTTTATGAGAGACTTCCTTTGTGGATGACACCCATGCATGCTATTCCTCTGCAGTATGCGCCATATTGTGTCATGGGAAACAATCACCCCAGTTTGGCTTTCTACTTATTTATCAAACTGCAGTGAATTTGCATGGCAATTTTCTTCAACCCTTCTCTCCAGAAGACGCTCCTTTTGAGGTGATAACATCCATGGATGGCCTGGATATCTCTGTGAGATGGTTGCAGTTCCATCTTTGTCAAATTTTTGTATCACTTTTGCAACATGATCTTGAATTCATTTGTTATGAAAAATAATTTTGTGTGTGCAAATTAACAAATCTTGGTTGCATTCAGTGGCCCGCGTTTGTGGGAGTATTTCATAGTATAGTGTCCCATAGAAAATGTTGATTCTGAAAGGGAAGTAAAGGTTTTCTGACAAATCTGCTGGGGTGTATTCATTTATGCTGAGAACTGTATACAGTCAAGTCCATAAATATTGGGACATTGACATAATTCTAATCTTTTTGGCTCTATACACCACCACAATGGATTTGAAATGAAATGAACGGTGTAGGAATTACAACAGTTTGTATATGTGCCTCCCACTTTTTAAGGGACCAAAAGTAATGGGCTGCTTAGCTGTTCCATGGCCAGTTGTGTGTTATTCCCTCATTATCCCATTTACAAGGAGCAGATAAAAGGTCCAGAGTACATTTCAAGTGTGCTATTTGCATTTGGAATCTGTTGCTGTCAACTCTCAATATGAGATCCAAAGAGCCGGCACTATAAGTGAAGCAAGCCATCATTAGGCTGAAAAAAACAAAACAAACCCATCAGAGAGATAGCAAAAACATTAGGTGTGGCCAAATCAACTGTTTGGAACATCCTTAAAAAGAAATAACGCATCTGTGAGCTCAGCAACACCAAAAGACCCGGAAGACCATGGAAAACAACTGTGGTGGATGACCGAAGAATTCTTTCCCTGGTGAAGAAAACACCATTCACAACAGTTGGCCAGATCAAGAACACTCTCCAGGAGGTAGGTGTATGTGTGTCAAAGTCAAAAATCAAGAGAAGACTTCATCAGAGCGAATACAGAGGATTCACCACAAGATGTGAGCCTCAAAAACAGGAAGGCCAGATTAGAGTTTGCCAAACAACATCTAAGAAAGCCTTCACAGTTCTGGAGCAACATCCTATGGACAGATGAGACCAAGATCAACTTGTACCAGAGTGATGGGAAGAGAAGAGTATGGAGATGGAAAGGAACTGCTCATGATCCAAAGCCTACCACCTCATTAGTGAAGCATGGTGGTGGTAGTG
>BLSH010202435.1:261958-294334 GCA_018402905.1 Glandirana rugosa
GGTTTTTTATTAAATATTTGTATGTGATGGATTACCGTGAGTTTTACTTTTTGAATTGATTTACTATAATAAAATAACTTTTTGATATTTTAATTTTTTGAGATGCACCTGTAAATTGATTTTTGTCTTTCAAGGATTTGTAGTGTCTTTAAAACATGCTGTTGGAAGTCTCTGCTTAAAGTAACACATAAATGTAGCTACAGTCTCCTGCTGGCTCCCAACATGGGCTATGCACTACAGACTATGGGATTTGTGGTGTGCATAGAGCAGTGCACATAACCGCAACTAACATGCACTGCTCATTCCAAACAAACAAACGTTAGGGTTAAAAGGCGAGGTTCAGGAACTCAGAGGATGTTCCCAGGAGTCAGAAAAACACTTTAAGAAATTAATGAATCAAAACAGATTATAGGGCCATTAGGTAGTGTATGTTTATAAATTATTTTTTGGAGAATAAGGGTATTGTTTAGTGTGACTTTAAAGCAGAACTTACACCCAGAATGCAAGTGGTGTTCGTTAATACTGAACCTTTTCACCATGCCAAAACACTGCAATTTATTTTGAAAAAAATGTAAAAATAAGAATTTAAAAAAATATACTTGCCTAACACGTGGCTACTGCCCAAGGCTGCCTATCCTTATGGCAAAATTCTGGGAACACTGAGGATTCCAAATCCTTTTGGCTTTTGCTAGAGTATTTTAATGTGAGATTTGGGATACTCCGCATTCCCATGATCTTGCCCTATGCTGAAGCTGGATGTAATGTAAATATATTTTTAAACTTTTTTTCCAGAGGTCATTTGAGGCATTTTGGCATGGCGCTGAACCCATATTTAAAGCTTGTTTTGGCTATACTTCTCCTGTGGATCACAGTTCGTTCTGCACTCTTGTAACCCGTTTTCAGCTGACAGTGGGCTGAAGTCACAGAGTCGGTCCAGGCCTTGCGTCAAGATTGCGACAATAAAGTTGGGATCTGCCCACAACCCTGGACCAGCACCTGGCTCAGCCTCTCAGTGAGTCATTGAGAGCCTGAGCAAGCCGCTCCTGCTCCCTCCACAGCCCAGTGCTCCAGTGAGTGGGGGGGGGGGGGACAGGGCAGAGAGCGGTGACTGACAGTCACCAGCTCTCTGCTCACAGAGCTCTGAGAACCAACCATGATTTGGGCTTTAAACTTTTTCCAGAAAATTGCTTATGCGGTCAAGGGGCCCGATAGGTATTAAACAACTGTGCAGCTTTGTAAAATGTTCATTTCATCAAGCCCTGCCATATTGCTAGGATGCAAAAACCATTGGTCTTTGCCCATGTAATGCCAGGAGCAAGCATGAGTTTTCACATCCCATCAACAAGGCAGGATGTTGGTGTTGCAAATTGGGAGTTCTTCAGCTAGGCTTCTGGGCGGCCTAAATAGCCTACTGGTATAACAATATAATTAACATTTTAAAAGCTGCACAGTTTTTTTTTGTTTTTTTTATATCCACTGGGGCTCCTTGCTTGTAATAGGCTATTTTTTGGAAACAGTGATAACATGTCTCTTCTGCAAAAAAGAGCTGCTGGACAGTTTTTTTATAGTCAAGTTTAGTTCTGTGTTAAGTATAAAAGCAAACATTGTAAGCTCTCTCAGAATAACATAGATGACCTCTTAATTTTCAAAGAAGGGAGAAAAACATTAATTGTCCTATCAAACCTCTTATAAAGGCATGTTTTATGTTTTACAGGAATCTTTTACATATTTGAATTTTTCTGTAAAAACCTAAAAATGTACTTTATCAGATTGACTCACTCATTCACCGGTGTCTTGCAGCAAATTTTTCTTTTTTACTTAAATTATATATATATATATATATATATATATATATATATTAGATCTTATTGGCCACTGTGAGTAACAGTTCGGCTTCAATTCTCTTTTCATCTCTTCAGTAGTGTCCTCTGCTCCCACACCTCAAGTAACAACTATTACCGCCATCCACAATGAATGCTTTTCTGTAGAAGCCCAGGAGAACAAGTTATAGGTGATGCAAACTGCGAAGTTTATTATTTCACTGTGTCGCTTTGCAGTATCACATTTACCAGAAAAACGAGTTTCAAACATCTAAGCATTTTCTTTCAGAAAATGTCCAATATTTTGTAATATTGTGGAAAATGCTGAGCTAGCGGGTTATTAATAGTCAATCACTAATAGACCTCTGGAGGGATGGTTGGTTTGATTCTGCTGACTGGAATAAATACAGAGCAGCTTGATTTCCCCGCATACTGTGGGAAGAACACTCTCGGTTTCATCTTGAAATGAAATAAAGGGTGTTTTCAGCATTCAGACTGCAGGTGACACATTGTAGTCATTGACTGAATTTATTTGACAGAAGCCTTCAGAATGAGCGAGTTCTTCCTGCAATGTGAGGAACAATGACTCTACTCTGAGGAGACACTCCGGTCAGCATTCCTCAAGGCTGTAACATTCTGCAGACACTTGCTGTGGTGAAAGGTGTTCCCCGTCATATCTCTCTATATAGCTTAACCTTATGTCTCCCTGCATTGTAGCCAAGGATCACATGTTAGTAATGTCACCGAGGACATCGGGTTCTTTTAAGGAGAAACACCTGAGTGATCTTAAAGAGAAATTATAGTATTTATTAATTGAACTTATATTTGGCAATCATCATAATGAACAACATAACTAAGATATTGTATTCTGATAACTGTAATAATAAGACTAATTAATGCAACAATAAAATGTAGAAAATATATATTTTTTTTATTATTATTTCACTTGCCTTGATTTATATTTCTGTCTGCATTTATATGTAGACCAGGCTCAAATGTGACAGTGACAGACTGGAATAAACCCAAAACTGAAAAACCTTGGAACTGTGTTTTCCTACATTTATTGAAATGATTTGCATAACCACAATTATATCTTAACTGTTCCAAGTTTTAGAAAACCGTTCTAATAATTAAAGCATACGGTTTTCATGTGTTTGTAAATGTGAAAAAAAAAAATCCTTGCATGTACTGCTTCAAAGTTTTGTAGTCTGTACTATGCACTATTGGCGATTCCAGCTGCCAGAGAGATATGGTAAATGTGCTACAGGTAGGGAATGAATTCAAACTGGGAAAGTGTATAATTTTTTAAGTTTTGGATAGAGCTTTAAAACCTTTGCTATGCCTCAAGTGGGAACATTTGCTCCCTCAATTTGTTCTAGTGTCACCAGGTCAGAAAGTGATGGTGTGGTGTGTGTATATATATTGACAAATATAAGTCTTGAATGGTGGATAATGGTATCTGACACCACACTGCATGCAAAAATTGTTTCAGTTCTCGCAGAAATGCCAGAGGCAGAAAATGAGCCTGAACCTTGTTCTCCAAAATTGACCATAGTGGCTGTATGATATTAAAGTTCGGTAACTGTGGCACCCAGGGAAGGTGCGAGAGTTCATCTGCATGCTCGTCAAACCATGATATGACAACACCAGCCATGTGAATCGGAGTATTATCATCTTGGTAAATGATGGCACTGTCTGCAGGAAACAAAGTCTACACCATGGAGTGCACATGGTTGGCCAAAATTTGTACATAGTCGCTGGCAGTGACTACCTTTCAAGGTGATAATGGTGCCTTCATAATATCAAGATATAGCTGCCCAAACCATAACTGTGCCTCCATCATGCGTTACCATTGGCACAAGACAGTGCACAGTCGTAAGCTTGAGACGGTGTTCACCACACTCGTAAACACGTACGGTGGTTGGGAACAGTGTGAAGCTTGATTCATCAGATGATATTACAGTCTTCCATTGATTGATAAATCTACGATTTATGGGTGTTGCACCACTCCCTCCTCTTCTGATCATTAATATCAGTCACTAGTGGTATGGCAATTGCAGCTCGCCCTTAAATGTTTTGCTTATGGAGTTCCCTTCGCACAGTTTTTGTGGACACGGGATTTGGAAGACTGAGATTGAGCTCTGCAGTCACTTTTGCAGCAGTTGTTTTCTTATTCTGGGTCACAATCCTGTGCATTGTACTTTTGTCTCTTTCAGTCAGTTGACCATGTTGACACTTATGCTAACCAGATGACATTTCCCTGGAAACTGTATATGTCGTCATAACCTTTTGATACTGTACCTCACGACACCGCAAATAAATTGGCAACTTGAATCACAGGGGCACCAGCTAAGCGGGCACCAACAATTTGCCCTCTTTGAAACTCAGTAAGCTCTGACATGACTCCGTATTACTAGCAGCGCATGCAGTAAATGATGAAAGTGAGGTTTCCCACCTGTTAGCTAGGTGTCTCATCACACAGCGAAAGCAAAAGCATGTTACATCACTTCCACTTTTAACGCAAAACAATTTTGTCACTTTCACACCTGCAAATCATGTAGTGTTTCCATGTTTCTTCCAACCCCTCTGTGTGTATATATATTTATATATTAGCCCAGTAATAGTCACTGCACACTTAAGAGCATGAGATGAAGTTCATCTTGGTGTGCTGCACTTAAAAGCGTCAATATATTAACAAGTGAAAGTTGAGACACATTTCTTGAAGCAGGAGAGAATGTTCAAAAACAGCTTGTGTCCAACATTTTAACTGTCCTTGGCCCATCTTTCTCAAGTCCTTGAGAAAGGTGGGCTGAGCCCTGTGTATATATATATATATATATATATATATACAGTGCCTTGCGAAAGTATTCGGCCCCTTTGAACTTTGCGACCTTTTGCCACATTTCAGGCTTCAAACATAAAGATATAAAACTGTAATTTTTTGTGAAGAATCAACAACAAGTGGGACACAATCATGAAGTGGAACGAAATTTATTGGATATTTCAAACTTTTTGAACAAATAAAAAACTGAAAAATTGTGTGTGCAAAATCATTCAGCCCCTTTACTTTCAGTGCAGCAAACTCTCTCCAGAAGTTCAGTGAGGATCTCTGAATGATCCAATGTTGACCTCAATGACTAATGATGATAAATAGAATCCACCTGTGTGTAATCAAGTCTCCGTATAAATGCATCTGCACTGTGATAGTCTCAGAGGTCCGTTTAAAGCGCAAAGAGCATCATGAAGAACAAGGAACACACCAGGCAGGTCCGAGATACTGTTGTGGAGAAGTTTAAAGCCGGATTTGGATACAAAAAGATTTCCCAAGCTTTAAACATCCCAAGGAGCACTGTGCAAGCGATAATATTGAAATGGAAGGAGTATCAGACCACTGCAAATCTACCAAGACCTGGCCGTCCCTCTAAACTTTCAGCTCATACAAGGAGAAGACTGATCAGAGATGCAGCCAAGAGGCCCATGATCACTCTGGATGAACTGCAGAGATCTACAGCTGAGGTGGGAGACTCTGTCCATAGGAAACAATCAGTCGTATACTGCACAAATCTGGCCTTTGTGGAAGAGTGGCAAGAAGAAAGCCATTTCTTAAAGATATCCATAAAAAAGTGTCGTTTAAAGTTTGCCACAAGCCACCTGGGAGACACACCAAACACGTGGAAGAAGGTGCTCTGGTCAGATGAAACCAAAATCAAACTTTTTGGCAACAATGCAAAACGTTATGTTTGGCATAAAAGCAACACAGCTCATCACCCTGAACACACCATCCCCACTGTCAAACATGGTGGTGGCAGCATCATGGTTTGGGCCTGCTTTTCTTCAGCAGGGACAGGGAAGATGGTTAAAATTGATGGGAAGATGGATGGAGCCAAATACAGGACCATTCTGGAAGGAAACCTGATGGAGTCTGCAAAAGACCTGAGATTGGGACGGAGATTTGTCTTCCAACAAGACAATGATCCAAAACATAAAGCAAAATCTACAATGGAATGGTTCACAAATAAACATATCCAGGTGTTAGAATGGCCAAGTCAAAGTCCAGGCCTGAATCCAATCGAGAATCTGAGGAAAGAACTGAAAACAGCTGTTCACAAACGCTCTCCATCCAACCTCACTGAGCTCGAGCTGTTTTGCAAGGAGGAATGGGCAAAAATTTCAGTCTCTCAATGTGCAAAACTGAAAGAGACATACCCCAAGCGACTTACAGCTGTAATCGCAGCAAAAGTTGGCGCTACAAAGTATTAACTTAAGAGGGCTGAATAATTTTGCACGCCCAATTTTTCAGTTTTTTATTTGTTAAAAAAGTTTGAAATATCCAATAAATTTCGTTCCACTTCATGATTGTGTCCCACTTGTTGTTGATTCTTCACAAAAAATTACAGTTTTATATCTTTATGTTTGAAGCCTGAAATGTGACAAAAGGTCGCAAAGTTCAAAGGGGGCCGAATACTTTCGCAAGGCACTGTATATATATATATATATATGTGTGTGTTTGTGTTTCCTCAACCCCAGCTCTTTACCAAACAGATTTTATACAGATAGTCAAGTCATAACTTAAAGTGCTACTAAAATCTTTTTTTAATTAAAATAACAAGCATGTTATACCTACCTGCTCTGTGCAATGTATAGCACATAGCGGCCCTGAACCTCCTCTTCTCGGGTCTCCACCGGCGCTTTCTGGCCCCACCTCTTCGGTGTCTGCCCCATTGCAAGCATTTGCTATGGGGCAAATGAGTGGACTCGGTCCCTCCCCGCCCCTTCCTCACTAGATTTGATTGACAGCAGCAGGAGCCAATGGCTGTCTCTGAGCCAGTGAGGAGAGAGAAAGCAGCAAAGCTTCTATCGGGCACAACACTGGATTGATTTTTGGCTCAGGAAAGTATTTAGGAGGGAGTTAATCTTGGAAGGTTTTTTACCTTAATGCATAGAATGCATTAGGGTAGAAAATCTTTAGCCTTTACAACCACTTTAAAGAGGGTTACGCAAGATCAGAATATGTTTAATTCAAATATCTGTTCAAGTTTTTCAGAATACAGAGAATACAAAAACACATGAAGTTGCGGAAAGTCATCAATATCTTCGACCAACGTCAAGATCAGAATATGTTTAAGTGTATGACAGCTTGTATAACAATACTGGAAGTGTTGTAATTTCACAGCTGAGGAATTGGCATCCTGGGGTCTTCCAGATGCAAGATCTAGCATGTCATTCAAAATAGAGGCTAGGGTCTGCGTGGATGTGTAGTTTACTCACTGTCAGAATACATGCTAGTACTTGCAGATCCTTAAGACTTCAGTTCATCTACAAGTGTTCAGCTGCATTCTGCCTAAGCACATTGCCTTTCCACTTTTCCTCCTACCTGCAAGAGACTTTGTTCTTGTAAATGTCTTCTATGATCTGAGCTGATCCTATTATCCCATTTATGAAGTTTTCAAGCAGCTACTCCTTAAGAGCTCACTTGGGACACTGTTAATTTAGTCTTACTAAGATTTTATTGCCATTGTAGCACAATTCCTCAGTTTTATTATGCCCATCTGACTCAGCAAGTATCGGTCTCCTTGCACTTACTCAGCAGTATCTCCCCTACTTGCCAAGGTTCTTGGATGGAGTTTTGAAAGTTATCATTATCCAAAGCTTTGAAGTGAGTGGAAAGCCCCCTTTACTGAGCTGTTAAGGCACACACCTAGCACAGACTGAGGGCCTGCCTCTTCTCTCATGTGTACTTCTGCTTTGCTGTAGGAATAACAACCTGTTAATATATAACACAAACCTGTACTTCCCTAATCTTATTACTATTTTTTATAAAACATATTGCACTATCCCTGGTATTTAGACAATATATACCATGGCAGCATGTTTGCCATAGCAGGCTACATGGAATATGTGTAATTGAGGTGCTGGATTTGACTCATCAATGGATCATGAAGATCAAACAAATTCATATTGGGCACAATTGCTCCAGTGAGGATGCCCCTATAAAGGGACCTTAAGTTTGGAAGCTAAATATACAAAGTCCAATAGAGGTGCCAGACCATAGAGCTCGGAGTCCAAAAATCTTGGTGTTTGTTAAGCAAAACATTAAAAAACAGCGAACACATTTCAGGGGTTCAAAGGTATCACCCTTCTTCGCGGCTCACATATTGCATTACCGTAGGAAGACTCAAAATGGGAGACCCACCACAATTAATTGATGAAGGAGGAAAATAGTAGCAGCAGATCTTTGCCAGTACTTAACAAGTTTGATTTAAAATCTCCTCAGATTTTTTTTTATTGAAAAAATGGCTGTTATATGTTGTCTTGGTAAACAAACGCTACTATCAAAAGTTTATGGACTCTTAGTTCATTGGTTGGAGGCTCTTTTTGGACTTTCTGTACAAAGAAGGATACATGTTTTCTGTAGCAAACAGTTCCTCATGGAAGACAGGGAAGAACAGTCCTAAATAGCATGACTTGTCCATAGCATCCAGTTACATTCTCTTCTTCCAGCGCCATGTGGAAAATGGAAATGTACAATGGTGTTAAATGGGACAGCTCGTACAACTCTCAGACACAGGGGAAGACTGGGTGTGAAACATCTGGAACCCCACCCTCCCATTCTCCCTCATTCAGTACCTCTACAATAAACTGGGCTGGTTGCAGCCTAGAGTGATGGGACCTATTTGTGACATCACAAAATGGTTGCTAGTGAGCCATTTTGGAAACAGTGCAAGGATAAAAACAAAAGATCAAGTCTGTGGTTTTAGACCCTTTCTGACATTTAGTGGGAGTCTGGCATAAACAACTCAATACCTTCATCCCACCTGCCACTTTAAAGGTCTCTATCAACTGATTTTTGTTTGCTTCAAACACGTTTTTGTATTCTTGTACATGTTTATGGAGATGCAAACATTGCTTGATGCAGGTCAGAAAAAGGTCAACTACAAGTCGAATGAATTTGTTAGTGAATGATCTCAGAAGTATTTCAAACTAATGTCATCCATGCAAGCCCAAAACCCATCAACAGAGGCCCTAATATGGATGCAGCAACTGGTGAGCAATCTCCTGCTTGTACTATTGAGCTTCATTAATATGCTGGAGCCAGAGAGCCCAGCCAGCTTGGTGGTACATATGTTTGAGAAAAAAGCCAGTGGCCGTTTTCTGAACCTTTGTTTATGAGATGTACCCTTTCAGTAAATGATTTAAATGTCAGTAGAAAAGGTAATGTGAATTTGGCAACTGCACTAGTTGCCTGCAATGCAACAGATGCCAACTGGTTACCTAATGAAATACAGGGGGCTATGGCCGGCAGCTCATTCATGTGTGGAATCATTGGTGGCTTGTAGTTCACATAACACAGACCCACAACTTGATTTTTTGACATCTTTTACATGCTGAACCACCACTTGAAGTCTCGGCCTCCTTACAATGAACCATGCTTGGAGAAAACAGGATAGGAAATGATGTTTAAAACTGAGATGCCAGCCACTGAGATGGTTAGTTTGCCCCAGAACAAAAGTTTCTAGCCCTCTCTTGCTGAGAACCTCCCAATGATTAAGCCCTGCTGGCAGTGAAACATGTTGGGGGCATGGCTTTGGGTGAGAGTGAGCAGCTGTCATTGCAATAAACCGTGGCTGGAGTTGAATTTCTTTAGTGTGTAGCCCGTTATTTGGAAGGTGGACTTCAGGGCCTTGGCACCCAGTTGATTGCAGGGAATCGAGCAGGATACAGGCCTGTGAGGAATGAAAGGGGTTGAGTTCATCTCTAGCTCTGACTTATTGATAAATTAGTTTCTCTGGCAATTGTAACAAGTCTGCATATCACTTACATTTTTCATGTAAGTGTAAAAAGCCAGGTGTTTGGTTGAAACAGGCTTTCTTTCAGACAATTAATTTGTCATGACATTTAATACAATAACATAAGAAGTTATTCTTGTAAAATGTAGAAAAATGTTTGAGCCCAAACCCCTCTATACACAAACCTGACTTTTCGTAGTAACACCATCACCCAAAGCTAAGGCTGGCCATACATTAAGCAATTTTCTTTCCTTACCATGGGATGACCATTCAGCGTTGGTGGGGGAATCACTCCCACTGTGCTATTGTGTTCTGACAGCTGGAGGTTTCCCCGCCATTAGAATAAAATGATTACTGCTTATGGACTAATCCTATGCATTAGGCTGGTTGTACTGAAGTTGATCGATATACCCAGCTTGCTCATAGATGAATCAAATGTTGGCTAGTTCCCGCCGAACCAGTCCATTTGTGTGTTAAATTAGAATTACCTTTGAAGCCCTAAAATGAAGATCTGGTATCGCATATCACCCAGGGATCTCCTCCCTTGAAATCTGATGCTGCTCTTGCCTCATTGACCTATGTACTCAAATGCTTTTTTTTGCCCCTCTTAACTCAACTTCACCTGAAATGTTTTTGTGCCAAAACTACAAACCCCAATAAAAAAATTATTTAATCTTCTTCCTAAACAAGCAGACCAGAAAAGGGAGCAAACACAACCTTTGAATCAAACATATTTGGACTTTAAACTCGCCAAATAAGAGTGAAAAAAAAAAAACAGTAAAAATTTCCAGGCCTTTTAATGTGACTTTCTGTCCAGATATGACATCACCCAAGTTAAAAGGGGAATTATTAATAGACAGCAATGGTGGCTGACGGCGAACAAAACGGATTTAGTACGAAATGAAAATATCCATTCCGTATGTTTACATAGATCTGTTTGAAATATAATTGCCACCAAATTCAAAAAGCAGAGTGTAAGCTTTGGGCATCAAAATGCCTACTGGCTGTGGTATATGAAGTGCCTGCCAAACTGATCAGACTTTCCAGGCCTGGCACAGAGTGTGGAAATTAAAGCCTTCTAACCATTGAAATAACAGCAGATACAGTAAGTGTTTTAAATGCTAGCGTACGAGTGTACATATTTGAGAAATGTAATGTGTTTCCTATTACTGAATGTCTTTATTTTTTTTACGGGGACTGCTATCTGATTTTTTTTTTTTCCTCTTATAATCCTTTGTAGAGCATAAAACACCTAAGGACCTATGAATTTAAGCCTTATGTGATATTCATCAAGCCACCATCCATTGAACGCTTGCGAGAGACGAGGAGGAACGCCAACGTGATCTCCAGCAAAGATGAGCGGGCAACCTCAAAACACTTCACAGTAAGTGGTGCTAGAACAGTGACCATAACATGATACTCAATCTACAGAACAATTGCCATGTTTTCTAAAATGTATTAATTTTGTATTAAATGTTAGCAGCCTTCATGCTACTTGTGATAACCCAGCTAATTCTGTTATTTTAGAGGGCTTGCTGATGAAAATGTAAATGAGCAAGTAGCTTTTCAGTTTTCTGTTTTTAAAAAGGAAATATAATGCTAGATAATATCTTGCATACCCTGATAGAAGTTGTCACCAAAGTGTGGAATATAAAACAAATAAAGCAATGCGGGTATATGGGGGACCAGAGTTGATAAAACTGAATATGAATTACTACATAAATAAAAATCAGAAAATGGGGTGCATCTCAAATATTTCACAAACAGCCAGCTATGTGTCTCCTCTGCTGCTAATTAAGACAGAATAATTTGTGCTTCGTTAAAAAACTTACAGGGACTTATATTATTGTTATTATTATACAGGATTTATAGGATTTATATAACACCAACAGTTTGCGCAGTGTTACAAAATGGGCATAAATAGCGAGCACACAAGAAAATGTCCTACTGCCACTAGCAACAAATTATCTTCTAATCATCAACTATAATTGTTGATGTCTAGGGTTGTATAGCTGGCTATACACTAGTAGAATGTCATTAAAAATATTTCATTATAAGAGTGTTTGATTTTCTAATCTTTAGTGAGGTGAAATCAACATTTTCTTTTGGCCACTGAGATGAGAAAATTTGAAAGTGCTGGATGGAATTTTTTTCTCAAACCAATGAGTGTATGTGGCTTTTATTCTGTAAAGTCCATTTATTCAAAAGCAAATGTTAAGGGCAAAGGAAATGTTGAAATATTTGCAGCCAACATTTGTCAAGCCTTCAAATGTATTGAGAGTTTTCGTACAAAAATTTGTTCGAAAACCTATGAGTTTATGGACAGGTTTAAGGAAAGGACTGTTTTGAGAATTTTCACTGGAAGTCTTCAGCTTCCTTCCAAATGCCATTTCTGTGCTTCTGGTGTGTTGTTGTACCATTAAGGAGTAAAGGGCTTCCTCCAGCTGAGCCTGCTATGTATACCAATCAGCTATAACTTTATGACCACTGACAGGTAAAGTGAATAACATTGATTATCTCATTACAATGGCATCTGAAGGTGGCATATATTAGGCAGCATGTAAATATGCTGTCCCTGAAGTTGATGTGTTGAAAGCAGAAAAAATGGGCATCGCAGTTTGTTGTGTATGGGGCTGTGTAGCCGCAGACCGGCCAGGGTGCCCAAGCTGACCCGTTTACACAGCCAAAAGTGCCTACAATGGGCATGTGGGCATCAGAACTGGACAATGAAAGAAGGTGGCCTGGTCTGATGAATCACGTTTTCTTTTACACCATGTGCATGGCTGGGGGCGTGTGCTTTACTTACCTTTGAAGAGATTGCGCCAGGATGCACTATGGGAAGAAGGCGAGCCGGCAAAGGCAGTTTAATGTTTTGGGCAATGTTCTGCTGGGAAGCCTTGGGTCCTGCCATTCATGTGGATGTTACTTGATGCGTACTGTAAAACCTACCTAAACATTGTTGCTGACCAAGTACATCCCTACATGCAAACGCTATTCCCTAATAGCAATGGCCTCTTTCAGCAGGACAATGCGCCCTGCCACACTGTAAAAATGGTTCAAGAATAGTGTGAGGAACACAAAAATAATTTAGAGGTGTTGACTTGGCCTCCAAATTCTCCAGATCTCAGTCCTAACCAGCATCTGTGGGATGTGCTGGAAAAACAAGTCTGATCCGTGGAAGCCCCACCTTGCAACCTACAGGACTTAAAGGATCTGCTACTGATGGCTCTGTCCCAGATACCACAGCTTACCTTCAGAGGTCTAGTGGCATCCATGCCTCAATGGTTCAGATCTGTTTTAGTGGCAAAAGGGGGAGTTAATCAATATTAGGTGGGTTATCATAAAGTTATGGCTGATCGGGGTATGTCCCATAGCTGGGAATAGTTTAGAGTAAAAACAAAGGTATAGACAAATTTTTTTTCATTTTAGATAGAGTAAGGGAGGGTTTATTTTTTTGCCACCTTTGTCCCATTAGGGAGACTTACCTTCACTTCCTGTTCCAAAGCCAAAACAGGAAGTGAGAGGAAATCCCTGCAAAGATCCCCATTGGAATATTTCCTCTCCATTGCTTTTTTTTTGGGACAACCCAAAATGTGGGATTTCTTTTACTTTCATTTTCAATGCTAATGGTATGTATGTATGTAAGATTAGGACCTTTGCAAGCTCCTTGAGTGGCAGTGACTGATGTAAATGTAATATGTAAAGCACTGCGTAAATCATTATTTTTGAAAGTGTGCCAGAGACTTTGTGTATTTTCTTTGTATATAAGCTCTTGCCGCCATGCACATCTTTCCCTTATTTGCTAGTTTCACATAAACAGACCAGAGTGGCTGCTATTGCCGCTATTTTTCAAAAGCATAAGTCAGCGTCTATCACACAGGCCCTTCTATCGAAATCTTAATGGTACAGAAATCTTTTTCTTTCTTTATACCAAGCCAAGGAAAGTTTATCCTTACTTAGATCAAGCTACAGTTGAACTTTCCAACCCATTCAATATAGAATTCATTGGGGTTAAGGTTTAAAGCATAGGTATTCAGTTTCATGCCACTAAGATTAACCTCTGTAGCATTAAACAGGTTTTATTTCCTCCTTATACAGCACAAAAACCAACATTTATCAGAATGCTGCCTATTAAGATAAAAGCGGCAACTGAATTTTACTGCACTTATTAGCTAGAGCAAAATGTGTTATTTTTTCATAAAACTTTATTATCTTAAACATTTTCAGGTCTGGCAATAAAGGGATTAAATAAAGCAAGCATTTCATAAGTGTGCTCAGTTTACTCAGAAACTGGCATTACAGAGGTTGGAAGTACATGTTCATTTTCGAGAACAGTGACAAAACAGCTTTATGGTACATTTGTTGAGTACTTAGGAGCCAAGGACGTTTAAAGGGGCAGGTATGAAAAACCTGGGGCCGACAATGTAAATCGAGGACTTTTGGCAACTAAACTCTATGACTGCCAGCCAAACTCCATGTCTGGCTTTTGAACTGTTGCTTTATTAGGGAAATTTTATTGCGTTTCCCTTTCAATAAATAAAGTTGAACCTTGTTTTGACATGAAAGAAGATTAGACAATAAAATAAAAAAAATGCTGACCAATTTTATGGCATCTAAACTGGTCATGTAACATAACAGTAAGCAAAAATTTCAACTGTTTGTGTGAAAACAACACAAAAGGTGGCCATTTGCCTCTTGTGTTGTTTTCACACAAACAGTTGACATTTTTGTTTACTGTTATGTTACATGACCAGTTTAGATGCCATAAAATTGGTCAGCATTTTTTTTATTTTATTGTCTAATCTTCTTTCATGTCAAAACAAGGTTCAACTTTATTGAAAGGGAAACACAATAACATTTCCCTAATAAAGCAACATTTCAAAAGCCAGACATGGAGTTTAGCTGGCAGTCTGAAAGAAAAAAAAATTGGGCCCTTACCTTAAAACAAAGTGGTGCGCTGCCATGGCTTCCATCTTCATCTGGTCTTCCTTTCCGGTTTGCAGGCTCCAGCCATTTGAGTGGCTGAGCCGCAATGATGTCACTCCTGTGCTTCCGCAATGGAGTCACAGCCATACCACAGAGCTCTGAATGGATGGCATCACAGTGCGCAGGTGCCACTGGCATCACCAGCTGCTACTAAAGTAAATATCTCCTTAACTGTGCACGTTTAGGAGAGATTTACTGTACCCCTACAGGTAAGCCTTACTATAGACTTACCTGTAGGTATAAGTCAAAAAGCGAACTTTACTACCACTTTAAAATTCAAGAGAACCAGTCAGCAATGGACATTTTGTGAATCATAACTTGCACCCTAACTTCACTTTTCAGATCTGAGAGAGAGAAAATACAGCACAAACAGCAGTCTCCAAGAGGTAGGGCTGCACTATAACGCAACATGACTATAAGGGGGGGATTTACTAAAACTGGTGCAGCTGTGTATAGTAACCAATCAGCTTCTAGCTATAGCTTGTTCAATTAATAAAACCTAGAAGCTGATTGGTTACTCTGCACAGCTGCACCAGAATCTGTGTCCACCAGTTTTAGTAAATCTCATCCCCCCCCCCCCCCCGTGACAGCATAAGGATGCTAGCAAATATAAAGTGCTGAAACCAAGAGGCCTGCACATGTGTGCTGCAGTTTTCAGTGCCACCCTTTCCTTTTAGCCAGTCATAATGCACAGCTCCCAACTGTCCCTGATTTCGAGGGCTTTCCTTTTCATTTGTCTCTCATTTTGGTCTGACCTATATAGCTGTATATAAAACCTTTCATCCAAATTGCTGCATTTGTAAACTCCAAAAGCCAATATAAAGGAATTGTAGTGGTACAAAAAAGCACTTGTGGGTCTAAGCAATCAATGGTTTGCACAATCCCTTCAAGGGAGGCGTGGCAGGGGGTGTGTTCTCTGCCTACATAGTTTTGCTAATAGGTGTCCCTCATTACCATCTCAGATAGTTTGGAAGTATGATAATTGGAGAGTAGGAATGAAAGCAACGGCCACTTTAAGGTCTAAACGTGCTACAGTATACCTTATTCTGCTTCATGTTAGCAGTAGACTGCTTATCTCTATAATACAGTACAAGGGTTGGTCCTTGACACACAGTTTCCAGGGTATCTGGTCATGGATTGCAGATTATAACTTTTTCAATTGAGGAAGGGAAGAAAGGTGCTAATTGGTTACATTAATTTACATTTACTAACTGTGACAGCTTTTCCATTAGACCACAGTTTTTACCTAAAACCATTGTATTTCCTTAATGTGATTCTTTTTAAATTTCCTTTCCTGGGTAAACATGGCTAATAAAATCTGAACAGCATAACTGCCAACTTGTTTGAGTTGAATTCCTCATGTGTAGTCATTTCCTGTGCAACGTCTCCTTGCTCTCTGACCATTGTGTCCATGCGAATCATCCTTTTATTAGTTTTTGCTGTTCATAAACACAGGGCAATGCCAAACATGTGGACTCGCTAACCAGGGTTAGCAAAAGAACCCAATGACATAAAGGACACAGATATTCCATTAGCATGTGGTTATTTCTGTTTGTTGGTGTACCAGGCATTAAATGTGGTAGAGGTCACATGTGGTCATTGGGGGGAGATGAAGTCTAATGAGATTCAGGAGGCTGGAAGGAGATCTCTTTGGGACAAAAACTAGTAGGATTCGTGCTACACGCTGATCAGGCTGACCTGACAGAGGAAGAAAATGGAGCTACTTGTAAAACATACCTGACACACATTTACAATGACACCAAGCACATTATACATAAGGAACTGGTATTTTCAAGTTTCCCTCATTTCATCGAGAAGCAATATTTCTAGATACCTATTAAATTCTAGAGATGCAGTCTCTTAAAAATGATTTAAATGTACAGTGAGGGAAAAAGTATTTGATCCCCTGCTGATTTTGTACGTTTGCCCGTTGACAAAGAAATTCTCAGTCTATGATTTTAATGGTAGGTTTATTTTAACAGTGAGAGAAGGAATAACAACAATAAAATCCAGAAAAATGTATTTCAGAAAAGTTATAAATTGATTTGCATTTTAATGAGTGAAATAAGTATTTGACCCCTTCACAAAACATGACTTAGTACCTGGTGGCAAAACCCTTGTTGGCAATCACAGAGGTCAGATGTTTCTTGTAGTTGGCCACCAGGTTTGCACACATCCCAGGAGGGATTTTGTCCCACTCCTCTTTGCAGATCCTCTCCAAGTCATTAAGGTTTCAAGGCTGACGTTTGGTAACTCAAACCTTCAGCTCCCTCCACATATTTTCTATGGAATTAAGGTCTGGAGACTGGCTAGGCCACTCCAAGACCTAAATGTGCTTCTTCATGAGCCACTCCTTTGTTGCCTTGGCCGTGTGTTTTGGGTCATTGTCATGCTGGAATACCCATCCACGACCCATTTTCAATGCCCTGGCTGAGGGAAAGAGGTTCTCACCCAAGATTTGATGGTACATGGCCCTGTCCATCGTCCCTTTGATGCGGTGAAGTTGTCCTGTCCCCTTAGCAGAAAAACACCCCCAAAGCATAATGTTTCCACATCCATGTTTGATGGTGGGGATGGTGTTCTTGGGGTCATAGGCAGCATTCCTCCTCCTCCAAACACAGCGTGTTGAATTGATGCCAAAGAGCTTGATTTTGGTCTCATCTGACCACAGCACTTTCACCTAGTTCTCCTTTGAATCATTTAGATGTTCATTAGCAAACTTCAGAGGGGTCTGTACATGCGCTTTCTTGAGCAGGGGGACATCTGGAAGTCAGAAATCTTGCTGATTGATAGGGGATCAAATACTTATTTCACTCATTAAAATGCAAATCAATTTATAACTTTTTTGAAATGCGTTTTTCTGGGTATTTTTGTTGTTCTGTCTCTCACTGTTAAAATAAACCTATCATTAAAATTATAGACTGATCATTTCTTTGTCAGTGGGTAAATGTACAAATTCAGAAAGGGCTCAAATGCTTTTTTCCCTCACTGTACACAACTGACAGTATAACCAGATAGGTTATGGGTAGATGGTCTAAAAACAACCAAAAAGCCCTCCACCACACCAGTGTAAAGTACAGTAGAGATGTACGCAATGGGAAAATTTGTTTTGTTTCATTTTCATTTGTTAAGTAAATCATTTTGTTTGGTCATAATCGTTATATTAGAATTATTAATTTGCAGAACAATTCTTTATTTTCAGGAGAGTATTTATTTGTTGTTCCGGATCAATTAATATTTTTGGAAGTTCTGTTATTCTTTTGTTATATTGGAAGATTGGCTATTTTCATTTTAACGCATTATTTCAGGAGATTAGTCATTTGTATATAACGAAAATATCTAACATTATTTGTTTTTTTTCAGACCCACCAACAGAATTAATGTAGTTATGCCCCACATTTATCAAACCTAAGAATTGCATTCGATTGTGGAACTGAAATGTACTTTATTTAAGACTAATGTGGTGCTCTCTTTCGAATAAAAGGAATTAATCCAAATTAATATGTATTCATTCACTATGGTATTATGTTGAATTCATTTCCCCATGCCCAACTGACTTTGTTCGGCCGCACACATACAAATTAAGTGAATGGTCTCTCAGTCCGAATTAATTGGATCATTTGTTAAGTAGTTGTGTTATTTCGGATGCTTCAAACATTACAGTGTTGCTAAACCCAAGACCGTAAAATCAGTCTGTATATGCAGTAAAGCATGCTTAATATACTCACTGTGGAAACTAAGCGGTTAATCCTCTGCATTGTGTAAAAATGCTGTTTCATCCTACCTTCTCTAATCCTCCCCTTCCAGAGTCTCCTAATAATTTTATGATAGTACAAAGCCCAGGGACAACCTTCTGATGCTCAGTTCGGTGTGTATTGCCAGAGAGTTTTTTTTTTTTCCATGGGAGGGTGCATGTGATCAGCACAGGGCCAATCTGCACTTTCTAGACAGAGGGTCAGGGGTCCTACAGCCTCATAGGCATGAGAAAATGAAAACTCCTCTTACAAGCTTTAACCAGACACTGATAGAAGTCACAAGACTGCAAGATACTGCTGATGAGAAAAGGTATTTAGCAGTTTATATTTAATAAAACTATTGCATTTCCACGTTCTGTGTACTGTGGGAGACCAGATATGCAGGGTCCTGGGTTTAGTAACACCTTAACAAAAGGCCCAAACTGTTGCATCATGTCATCCAAATGAAATGAATGGATACAAATAAATTTGTTGTTTTTGTTATAATGTATTGGATTTGTTGAAATTGGTTACTATTGTGATTCGGATACATCTGAATCTCTGAATCAAGCAAATTTCCTCTGAATTTCGATTCGTAACGAAAGGAATCACAAAATTTAAAGCACAGTGGAGCCTTCTTGCATGCCCCACTTCCATCATAAATCTAAAAGGATAGAGGGATAGTGAGGAATAAACCAGTATTGTTAATGTTTTAAGGATTTTTTGATCAAAGTAAACCTGGCAATAGGTTGTTTTCTCTTTCATAGCGAGCTCTAAGTAAAGAAAAAGGTCAGATTCCTCCATGTACACAAGGGAAGTGGATGAAAGAATCTTCCCCGCTGAGACATTGTATTCTGACGGCGGGACTGTCCACAGTCAGAACACACTAATCAGTGGCTGCATCCTCTGATTGAGAAAGGTTTTCCAGCATTCCCATTCCACAAAAGTCGATCTAACAATCGACTTCTGTCAAAAGTGGATGCCCACACATGGATGATGTCACATGGACACACGTCCCTGCTGAACCAGCCAAATTTTAATCCTCCTTTGGCCTGTTTAAGACATGCAGATAACTTCTGGATGGTTCCTTTTAGCCTACCTTACTATAATCTGACAGCTTCTTTGAACCCAAAGCCATACCGTGAAAAAGCCATGGTTTATATGTACTGCGCTGATGATGGCAAACAAGTCAGAAACAGCTGTATGTAGTTTAGAATAAATGACTCTGTTATATTAGGCTGCATGTGGTTCTGGTTGCATATGTATCTTAGGGGCATACGGAAATTATTTGCATAGCCTTAGCCACTATGCTGAAATGAGTATATATGGCAAACGTACCTTCTAGTAGTCTGTCTTGTCCTTTGTTCAGTAAGCCATTCAGATTTAAGTACTGGGAGATTCCTGAGAGGTAGGAGGAGCAGAGTAATGATCTCACCAATGTGCGCATCCCTCACTGACCAGTTTCAGGTTAGGCCCTAGACTACGCTGCATTGCTCAGCTCCTGTGGAATTTCCAGGAAGGTCCAGGACCTGGCTGTTCGTTCTGGATCAAAAACTTGGCTGCATAGAGAAATTCAGACTGTATACATATTAGATAATAGAGAACACACCGCTCTAGGATAATTACCGATCCACTCGACTCAGCTGACTCTGCTACAGGAAGGGTGCCGGACATGTTTGTACCGAAGCATGGGACAAATAATAGAGCCTGGAAGGCCGCACTCCAAATGCAATCTCCTTTATTCCAGATAAAAACATGTACAGCACAAGTGGTGAACTAACAGTCCCAGCTGACGCGTTTCACACCTAGAAGCAGTACTTAATCGTAGCCAGTTCTAGGTGTGAAACGCGTCAGCAGGGACTGTTAGTTCGTCACTTGTGCTGTTCTTGTTTTTATATATCTGGAATAAAGGAGATTGCATTTGGAGTGCGGCCATCCAGCCTCTATTATTTGTTCAATGAGTACATATTGGAATTGTGTATTTAGCTGTTTGCTTAGAGTTCAGTCAATGTTAATGTATTAGAAACCTTTTTCCTGTATATAGTATTTAAATATAAATGTGCATTTGGGGCATGCATCTATCGCAGGATGACTGAATCTCCCTTGTCCATTTTTTAATTAATTCAAAGCGGTGTTAGACCCAAAAGCAAACATTTATTATAATGCAGCATACCAATAACTAGATGAGATGGCGGCATTTGTTTTAATTTTTAGGCTTTCTTGTATTTTCATCTGGTGATCCAGCCAGTAAGTCTTTTGTTTTTCAAAAGAACAAGCTCTCATCAGTTTACAGGGCTGAGACAAACCATTTAACACTGCCAGGGGTACTTACAATGATCAACCTTTATTTACTTATAACTTTATCCCAAAAGGAAGGGAACTGTTGGCTGTAACTGATTATAAAATAAGATCTGGAATTTGGCTTCAATTTGTTAGTGTACAGTACATCTAACACAAAGGTTTAACAAAAAGCAGAAGTATTAGTTATGGATTAAAAATGACCCTTTTAGTCCAGCATAGCAAAGTGCTCCTTTAACACAGCCACATCGGAGGCAGCCTATAAAGTCTTCCTTTGCTGGTACTGGGTCCCAGCCTGCATTGCCAAGGCAAACCCATCCTATAGTGATCAATGCTTCCGGGGCTGTGGTCAGTGAGGAGTTAAAATTAACATTTGGTGGTCCTGCCCCCTTCTCGTGGGATTTTGGTCAAGGGTCTTCGGACTCCTGTTCACCCTTTTCCACGTATCTTTCCACAAGGACGCCAAACACGCATTGCTCCATTGTCTGATCCTGGGCCTCTTCTCTTACCAGCAGAAATGAGCAACTTACCTATTCATCGGAGCTAAGCGTGCAATAGCTAGGGCCTGGAAAAAGCCAGCTGTATTGTTTTCAGAGGTGAAGAGCACCCTGATGACCCTTATGATCCATGAAAAGATGATAAGTATCCTCCATGACACCCATGCTAAATTTCCCAAAGTGTGGGCCTCGTGTTAGTCTTACGTGCTTCCAACCTTACACCTGACCAGCATAGGCCTCCCAAATTAACCTAGCCCCTATCCCCAGCCTGGGGTAACTTCCCTCCCATACCCCTCCTTCGCTCCTCTTTTATGCCCCTTTCTCTTCTCCTCCCACCATTTCCCTCTGCCTTGGCCCACTAACCCCCCCCCCTTTGTTTTTCTTTGTTCCGTGTTCAGTTTGGTTTTATTTACCCCATTTTAGTGGACAAGTCCTCTCCCTTAACCCACCTTAGCCCCCGAGTCCAAAGACCCAGGCATACAGCATTGACCCCTGGCCTCGGTCGGAGGGGGGGGGTCATTGCTAGTTCATAGTTTACACTCTGTGGCACATTTTCTTCTGTGTTCAGAGCTTCTGTGCTCTGAATTTATATAAAAATAATTTTACAAAAAAATACCTTTTTAGTATGTTTATATAAATTTTTACATTGGTTACACATGCTCATTCTTGTCATTGCAGGATGAAGACTTTGAAGAAATGATCAGATCAGCACAGCTCATGGAAACCCAATATGGCCACTACTTTGACAAAGTTATAATAAATGATGACCTCACTACAGCACACAATGAACTCAAATCCACTCTGGACAGGCTGGAGAGAGACAGCTTCTGGGTCCCTGTAAGCTGGCTCCATTCCTGAACTCCACAGCACCAAGAGTTTTTATTTTATGTTATTTTTTTAAATACCTGTACAAACGACAAGCGTGTCGCAATGGGATTCCTCATCCACTTTGGCTGAATTCATTTTAAGTCCTGGTTTTGCTTATGTTTTCCCTCAGAGACGGCTAAAATCTTTTCACAGATGAGACATTTTGTATGTAAAGAGTATGTACAGAGCAAGTCATACAGGAAGTAGATTTGGTACAGTATGTACGTTTTGTTGGTGCAATGGACCTCTTCTATGAAGTGTCTGACTGAAAAAAACTACTGTGTATCTCACTTAAAGTAAACCTTTAAAAACAGTCTTTCTCAACCTTATCATGGAGGAACCCTTGAGATAACTTTCTGGTCTCAGGGAACCTCTGCTTATAATACTATATCTATGGCTCATGATGCATTCGTGTGATTGATGCTCAGTGGGAAGAATGCTCCTTACATTTTTGGCCATTGTGAAGAATCCCCCCCTCCTTACAGATAGCTAAAAAGGTCAATTGGTGTCAGTGGTTTCGTATCTCAGAGCAGAAATAGCTCATTACTCAAGGAACCCCTAGCAAACTCTGAAAGAACCCTGGTTGAGAAAGGCTGTTTTAAAGTGTGGGGGCTGCCTTTGCTGACCTTCTGAAAATGCTAGCTGCCCAGCTTTTTTCTAAGCCACTGCCCTGTTGTGGTTCAGAATTGAAAACAAAATTAATGTTGGTGCTCCACTCCATCAGAAGCCCAAAGAAATATACTATACCATGACAAACTTTATGTTGTTGATATGTTTATTAGAGGTTCCTTTAGAGCCAGAGTGGGTTAATAAACATATTTGATACTCATCATTAAACTGTAAACATATAAAGCCGTAGAAATATTATATCAAAGTATGACTTAATCATAAATGCATTCATAAAAAATATACATACATATTTTTAGGACTATGTTTATGGTTATATCATTTATATTTTTTTTTTATATCAAACGTGTTTATTAGCCCTGATAAAGACGATTTCTGAAACGTTTTGGAACCTTCAGTAGAATCCCAACTATATAAAGATAGTAGTACTACTAAAATGTACTATAGCTATAGTATAGTACATTCTTTTGGACACAAGCATTGTCTCCCATTACAGAATGCAGTGCTCAAGTTCCTTTTGTTTTTCCCTCATGTATATATTGTATATGTGGAACTCTTCAATATCTCTACATTGTCAAGCAAGCAACCTACTATATCTACTCAATACAGACTATCCATTTGGACAGAGTGGTGAGGAGTTAGAATCGCTGCAAGGTTTCTATTGTGGTCTGTGCCCCTGATTTGCCCTCGCTAATTGTCCTCATCACCAATTTTGTTGGGAATAAAAGTAAGCGTAAACCAAAATTTTTAGTTGCTTTCAGAACAGGAATAGCGGAAATATCTTCCAGTGGGGACACTTGTTCATATGACAACTGTCTATTTCCCATCCCCTCACTTCCTGTTCTAAAGTCTATAGGAAGTGAAAGAAAATCTCCCTAATGGGACACAGAGGCAAAAAATAACAAACAATGTTTTTAATTCTCCCCTACTCTATCCAAAATGTAAAAAAGCTATGCCTTACATTTATTTATAAATACTTAATTTGCTAATAATGACTATCCACGTAACATTAGAAGTCATTATCTGCATTCTTGTTCTGGGGTAGTGACTCAAGGTAATTAGGTTAGAGATTTACCATGAAAGCCAGGCAGCTAGCATTTGCAGAATAAAAAGACATCAATGGCAGCCTCCATGGTTCTATAAAGTAAGGTTTCCTTTAACAATCAGTAAGCTTTACCGTTTCTGGTTTCTTGCCTTAGCAACAGGAAGTTAAAATGTGGTTTGGTCGGTTGGGGGGAAATACAGGCTTGTTCCTAGGTCAGACATTTCATTCATGAGGCCTAGAGGATCTCGTTGTATGGGTTCATTATATTTTTAGAAGGATACTACAGGTCTATTCATGAATAAGTAGTGAAACTACTGGAGTATTAGGGGTTTAGCTTGGCAAGCTTCTGCAGTAAGAAAGTTCTCACCATAATATAGGGAGTTTACACTTATGAGTTTGTCACTATGGGGGAGATTTACTAAAATTGCTGCACACCGAATCTGCTGCAGTTGTGTATAGCTACCAATCAGCTTCTAGGTTTTATAGTCAAAGCTTAATTAAACAAATTGAAGTTAGAAGCTGATTGGTTACTATGCACAGCTGCACCAGTTTTAGTAAATCTCCCTCTATGTCAACCCAACGTTTAGGTTAGTAGAGCGTCAGTGAGTATTAGCACTCATATTCACCTTATTGTCTGTGCGGTATGCACATTTACACACATTGCCTGGAAGCACTAACGCCTCGAAAGCCTATACAAGAGTGGGCACAGTAACAAAGGTTCAGGAGAAAGCTCCACTAAACAGGATTTATACTTTCCTATTCTGATGCACTGCCCTTGGAGTATGGCTACATTTAGGTGAGTCAGTAAGCTTTGCTTTCAATCTATGAGGGCGTTTCACCTCTTCTTGTTCCTCTCAGTTGTAATCATGTTTTATGGCTACCTTTAACCCACACTAGTGCATTATTTCTCTCTTTAATGGCTACAGGCGCCATTACATTAATTATACACATACTAATATAGGACTAACCACTGCGAGCAATGATAGTTCTTGAATAAGCGTCCGAGGCAATTCTGAAAAAGAGTAAATGAGCATTGACAGTTGTGTTAGTGCAGAGATTATTGTAGTCTATGGTGAAATGTCACATTGTGTGCAAGAATCGTTGAAGATCTTAAAGGATGTACTGCCATGTGATTTTAGCACTTTGGGGTTTTTAACGGGATTTGATTCTTTCATGGAACTACATTATTATTGATTAGGTCAAAAACTTTTGGTCGATTTTTGAACTTTTGTGTTTGATACCTGGCAAAAAAAAAAACAACTTTTGGTCAGAGACAATTGTTACGGGATCAGTTAAGCAGACAATAGGATATGACATGAGTTTAATACACTGGAAGAAGACTTCATTAAAATGGGTCTGTGTAATATGGCATAAAATCTTTTATATTTGGGACTTATAAACACCCAGGTTAATTTGTATATCAGGAAAAAGTTTTGCAGCATGTGGCAGACTGTCACAGCTGGGTTGAAAATATGTGTAATTTACAGGATCATTTGCTTTTTTGTTTTTTTAATTTTTAAAGGACACTTGCAATGAGAAAATGTGTGAGTTGCTACTGGTCAATCATCTGTCAAAATGTTAGTCTTTTAGCTGCTATGTTATTTCAAAAATTCTGTTTTCTAAGTCACTAATCCTAAACAAGTATTGGGAGTTTATCATCAAGTATGGATACTTTATTGACTGCTTATTTCAGGCCAGTGACAGCCAGGCAACTAGCACTGGTTACCTCCATATTTATCATAGTAAAGGTTTCCTTAAATATGTCTTTGTCCCAGTGGACAGTACTGATTATTTATTATCATCTACATTTCAGTAAGGATAATCAACCCGGGAAGGCAGATACTAGAGATTATACGGTGGGGCTCATTCATTAAAGTATCTGAAATAAGAACCAAGTGCATTGCCCCATAACGACCAGTTGATTTAAGCTTTAATTTTCCAACTCTCAATTTCTATTTCAGGTTTTAATATCATTGTTTGCTTTGAGGCAGCACAGACCGTTCTTAATTCAAGTACTTGAGTAGGTTTGCTAATAATATATAACTGTGATTTACAAAAGTGATCTTTAGTGGGGTGGGAAAAAATTATTAGATCTCTTGTAAAATCAGTGGCCACAAAACCAGCAAACTCCGCTTATGAGTATCTAGTTTTGTATGAAATATCTTTCCATAAGTTTTTACATTCAGTTTGGTAAAGCATGTACCTTGATGCCTACTAAAGAGGAAGCCCAGCTTTATATTAACCATGCTCAAATCTAATGAAGGTGGTCTTATGTCTATGGGCACAAGTCAGATTTTATGCATTGTAGATTGTCTGTGCATGCTTCCTCACATCTGTATATAGAAACCACCCTGGCGCATACTGAAGCTGATAAAAGCCACATGTGCCACCATTGCTCATTTACCCCCATCCTGGTACTCACTATGTAAAGCCAGTGATGGACATATAGCAGTAATGAAGGTACTTGGACAGGAGGTGCCCAGATGCTTTGCCCATTCTGGTGTTTTCGTAAAGTGCAGCTTACATGGCCCACTCAGAATCTGTAATTAGATGATTTTGTCCTAACCATATGGTTGCTGCCACAATGATTCACGGTTGACTGCACTGCTTGTGTATCACACACATAAATTATATTTATTGTAAAGCCTTGCCATATGTCCTGCCTTCTACTACTGGTGCAATCATTTTGTTTTGCTCACTTAAGTGTCTTTAAAAGTCTGGTACACTCAAATACAACAACCTGTTAAATATAAAGCAGTAAATAATAATCAAAATATTGAGCTAATGGTAATTGACAGAAGTTCCTATTGTGAGGAGGGATGTGTTTCACTATTCAGTTGACTGTCTAGTAATCCCAGTGTAAGACTATACAGTTAATTTTCCAGAAGACTACTGTAGCCTAAAATGACTGATCCTATTAGTCCCCCTGTCAGAACACAATAGCTCAACGTGGAGAACGCTGTACTAACATCACATAGTACAGCGAGCTTCTCCGTTTTTTTTTCATCCAGCCCGCTGGGTTGAAAAAAAATGGACAGTGTGTACCGGGCTTTTTACTGGCCATATGTGGATCAAAATTTGTCTGGTTCAGCAGGGACCAGCTTAATTTCACTCCATGTATAAGTAGAGAGATTGTACACAAGGTCATCTACCAATTTCCTTGTTGTCAGAGTACAATAGCTCAGCAGGGAGGATTCCCCCATTCACATTGAGGGTGTGGATGGGGAAATCCCGTAATTTTTTTTTGTTCAATCTGCTGGTTGGATGAAAAAAAAAATGATTCATCATTGGTCTGCCTTAGCTTTAAAGAGACCCTGACACTGCCAATTCATGGCAAGGTCACAGAGTCTACTAATAGCCCACTCAACAAGCTGTACTACCTATCTGTGCTGCTTTACTATCTCCCAGCTCTGCAACCCATGCATAATTAATATAACTGAGCATGCTTCAGAGTATAGGCCTGGGTGAGGGTGTGACCTCACATGACAGTACTCATGCCTGAGTAGGCAGTCGCCTGGCCCAAACCAAACACTGTCATGTAGAGGGGGATGTGCAATGGTATCATCTACACTGGTAAGTGGCTGGAGCTTATACAGGCAGACTCCTGCATTATAGAGGATGTGAGGGGTGTGGATGGATGAGTATAGCTTGCTTGGAGGCTGCCTTATCAATATGCACTGTCACTCTACCATTTCGGGGTAAAGTAACATTGTCTCTATAAAGGGAAGCTGCCATTTTGTGTGTGTGTTATTTTCCCAGAGCTAATAACCTACTGTGGATTATATGTCGGAATTTTTTTTTTTTTTTTAAATAAAACTTTCCTGTGAGAAATGTAAAGCCTCGTACACACGAACCGATGGTTGGCCAACCAAATGTCCAACTTTTGTCCAAAGTGGGCGATGTTGGTTTGGTCTAGCATACTAACATGAATCAAGTAATCGGCCAACAAAGCTGAACGTAGTGACGTGTTACAAGCATACAACGAGGAAGTTCAGGTGAATTTGATCTGTGAATTACAAACACAGGTTACACGACCAAACACTTCCTGGATTCCGAGCATGCGTGTTTGCACTTCCAACTTTTGGTTGGTCAACTTCTGTACACACGAGACAACAATCAGTCAACTCCTTGTTGGCCAACGCAAGTTTTCTAGTCCCGTCGTCCAACTTCTGTTGGATGACGATTGGAAATTGGCTGTAGAATCATGCATACACATGATCGCATTATCGGCCAACAGGCTGTTGGATGACCATTGTTGGCCAACAATCGGACCGCGTGTACGGGCCTTAAGTGTATCCTTTGCCAATCTACTTCTGAAGATGCTACTTGCCCGGCTGTTTGATTAACCACCTGGCTTTACTACTTTCTGAGTCAATGACCCAGAATAAGTATGCATATCAGGAAGGTTGGAAGTCCTTACTCTCATGTTCCTTCCAGTTCAGTAACCGTACATAATCCAGCGAGCCAGCTTGACAGCCAGACATTTAGCATTTGAACAATGAACAGTTGTAAAAACAGACATCATGTTCCTCCCAGGAAAGGTCTCCTTTAAGTCTATCATAATTATAATGCTAAATGGCATGAAACAAAAACATTTTTAATGGTTACATTGTATCTAAACACAAATTTGAATATTTTATCCCTTACCAATTCTTAGATGTGGTGTCTACATTAGTTTATTTTTTTTATTTTTTTTTTTTATCTGGTAATCCTGCCAGTAATGCACTTCATGTCTAGGCTGATAACACTCCTGTGGAGGAGCAGCATTGTCACTGTAATTTGCTTGATTTGGACCACAAACACCCACCCTCCCCCCTTCAATACATAAGGGGGAGGTGTTTGGTAGTTCACATAAAAGAGAACTGGGAAGGGTAATTGTTCTGTCACGTGATAGTTTACATTTCTAGGGTTGTATTTGATATGTGCAAAGAGAGATCACACAAATACTTATAACATTTATTAGAAGTAATGAAATATACAGATAAAGATAAAGAAAATATGTCAAGAATCCTTAACTAAAGATGCTGTTTCACCACAGAGTCCCATCTGCGTATGCAGCGTGGCACAGGTGATCACAGAGGCATGCATGATTGCAAGCTCTGAAGACCAGACTAAATTCTTACCAATTTTAGCTGTGGTAATGTAGAACTTGACTGTAAGGAAATAGCCAATCGTAGAGAAGAAAGTGGGCTCGGCCACATCCTGCTCAGTTAACAATAACATTCCTTTGGTGTGAGTCACTTAAGGGAAAACCATACCTATGGCCTTATGTGGCTCCTTGACCAAGATTTGGAGGCTTAGAATTCATTAGTGAGCCACATTATTAATAAGGAAATATGTAGTATGCCATTTCCCCATGAGTGATAACATTGAAATTTAAGTTGGTGCACAGAAAGTAGCACACTGGATTCCTGGCAGCTATTTTTCTGTACCTGATAAAACACATTAGGTGTATGTTAAGCAGCTGTAAATCCCTGCTGTTAAGATCGTGGAATTCTCAGAGTAACCCGCTCTCCTCTGAGTGCCGGTTTATTACTAAGGAAAAGAGACGTGATCTATAAACACTGAGAACACAGGAGAACTATGAGTGCAGGCTGTAATCTCACAAGAAATGCGAAGACTACAGTTTTTATGAATGTAAAGGTGAAAGTAAATCACAAAGCACCTAATAATATACTTCCTAATAAAAATAAAATATTAAAGTCCCTCAGTGACAAAAATAGACACTAATTATAAAACATAATTTTAATTTTTGAACTGTAATCAGGCATGCAACTTTCACGTGAATGGTGCATACTGAAATGGTTGAACCTGCATCTACCGTGCAGCTATACGCCATTCATAAAACTTAAAAATAAGTATATCTTATTAAACAATTCAAATAACACAAAGAAAGAGAAGTGCCGCACACCAACCGCTCTGTGTGTACATAAAGTGAAAAGTGGCCTTAGCACATACCAATAGCTCTGCCCGCTGATGCGTTTTACTCTGCCCACCAGTGCTTAGTCCATGACTAAGCCCCAGTTGGTGGGGCAAAACATGTCAAGGGACATGGCTATCAGGAGGAGCATGGGCTAAGGCCACTTCTCAATTTATGCACACTTGGAGCTATTGGTGTGCGCTGTTTCTCTGTCTTTGGTCATAGTGCCTTTTGGATAAGCACATTCATGCCAGCACCCTGTCTAGTGGTGGATTCATCAGAGCAGTGGCATCGGCACTTGGAGTGACGCTATATGAAGTACATGTCGGGTCACAGATTCAAATAACACAGGTGTAAAATTAAGGCCCCAGGCACACTTGGCAATTTGGAATCACTGGCAGCGGTTCTGTCTGTAATTCCACGCAAAACGCACATTTAAAATAACCGTGAAGCTCACATTGCCCAAACAGATGCATGAGCTTCTTTAGCATGTTTTTGGTGTGGAAGGAGTCCCATTCAAGTGAAGGGTGCTGCTACAAAAACACACTACAAAAAACACACTGAAAACATGATGCGGGAGCATCGCTCAAATATGAATGGGAGGGGGGTGTGTAATGGGGACTGATGATATTTTAACTGTTCTCTCTCGGCTAGCTCCTTACATCTCAGCTGAATATCTCCTCCCACCTTGCTAACTCGACCTCTGGGCTGGAGAAGCAAGGATGGAGATGCACTATATTATCAAAAGTATTGTGATGCCTGCCTTTACACGCACATGAACTTTAATGGCATCCCAGTCTTAGTCCTTGGTCTAAGGTCCATAAAGAAATAGATGAGCAAGTTTGGGGTGGAGGAACTTGACTGTTCTGACCTCAACCTGATAGAATTACCTTACGGATGAATTAGAGCGGAGACTACGTGCCAGGCCTTCTTGTCCAACATCAGTGCCTGACCTCACAAATGTGCATCTGTAAGAATGGTCAAACATTCCCATAGACACTCCTAAACCTTGTGGACAGCATTCCCAGAAGAGTTGAAGCTGTTAGAGCTGCAAAGGGTGGGCCAACTCAATATTGAACCCTACACACTAAGACTAGGATGGCATTAAAGTTCATGTGCGTGTAAAGGCAGGTGTCCCAATACTATTGACAATATAGTGTATTTTACATTAAGGGCCAGTGAGATCCTCAAATCTCACTTTCATAAACTGGCCCATTATGTAACAATGAATGAGAGAAGTGATGTGTGCTGAGATGATCACCAGAGAACATTCAGTTTCATAAACTGCTAATGGAGATGAGCTGTGATCATCATAATCGTAGCTTAGATCAGGTTCATAAATGGACACCCTAACCTTAAAAAAAGACAACTAATTCAGCTACCACATCTAAGGACTGGCAAGGAGCAATATATTACATTTTTGTTCTTAGACTAAGATACACTTTAACAGTGTATGGTTTTAATGAATAAACCATATATTATGTAGGAACTTTTCTAATGGAATCAAATACTTCTTTATAGAACATGTTCTATATCCCCATTTGGAAATAGCCCACCCATTCGTATTTAAGTAGATAATTGTAACAGATGTCAGCAATTAGCGTCACAGGTTGTAACACTGATATGATCTGACATTTGTACACACAAAGAGGAACACTAAAACCATTTTGCAGGCAAACCATCTCACATGCTCCTATCAGATATCGGAACTGTTAAGTAGTCGTTTACCTCTCACTGTCATCGGAGCGATTGCATTTAAGGAGGGATTTATGAGGTCAGTAAATATGCATTATCTTTACATTCCATGTATATAGTCATTGACGGATGTCATGCAGTCTGCAGAAAGCAGAGTTCTCATGTACAGAATTAGATTAAACCTTTGATAAGGCAGCAGCCGGTTTCGGGATGTATATAACAGACTGCTTTATCTATAGATATATGTGTATTTTTGTAAATAGATTTTAATTTGTTTTAAGTTTAGTGTTCTGATTGCAGCTGATACTTTAGTGTCTACAGTGCAGTCTTCTTGGGTCACTTGTTGTGCAGTTTGCAGGATAGCCTTCCAGAAGTGCAGCAAGCATATGTCCAGCCAAATTATTTTTAATAGGTTTTGGATAGAGTGGAAGGATTAGAAATCCTGTCTGGTATTTACTGTTATCTGTTGCTCCATAAAGCCAGTTCGACACTGGGCTGACTCCATCCACTGATCCCAGCTGAGCAGGCAGATGACTGGTCCATTCTGCTTATACAGAACGGGCACAGACACAGTCGGTTCTCCTCTATGGGCGGTTGGATGTAAATAGACCGCCTGTTTCATCTGATCCGCTAAACGGAGGGGTAACGGATCTGTCTGTTTTTTAGCAGATCTAAGTACTAAGCTGCATGCTTACTCCCTGAGCATAAATCCCCCACCCCAGCACAAAACCACCCCCTGTTGAAATCCCACCTCCCAGCACAAATCTTTGACCCCTTATCCCCAAAATTCTCCAGCACAAATGCACCCCCCAAAATAAAACCCTCCTAGCACATATTTTCTACCCCTCAAATTCCCACACTGAGTACACATTCTCCCCCCCAGCACAAATTCCCCCCCTATATCCCCCCTCCCACACAAATGCCCCTCCTATATCCCCCCTCCCACACAAATTCCCCTCCACCCCCCCCCCCAATCCCTCCTGCTAGCACAAAATAAATTTCCCCCACTAGCACAATTACCCTAACCCTTCTCCCATATCACCTCATCTAGCACAACCCCCCTCCTGGCACAAATCCTCTGCCTCCACCCCCCTCCCAAC
>BLSH010202435.1:294649-332544 GCA_018402905.1 Glandirana rugosa
ACAAATCCCCTTCCCCTTCAATCTCTTCATGCCCCCCCCACCACCACCACAGTGCCCAGGGCAGCTGTCTGTCTTGCTCACCACTTGTCCCAGCCCTGCCGATCACGGCCGCCTGCAGAATCAAACATGAAGACCCGATCAGATCACTAGTGTGAAAGGGGCCTAAGAGATATTTTCCCTCACATTCTTCCTGGTGACAACAGGAAAAGAGAAAAAACCCGCAACAGGAACTAACTGGCCTTCCCTTACTCCCCTAAAAAAAAAAAACTGTATTTCTGTCCGTGTCGTTGTTGGAGATTTACCATCACTTCCTGTCCAGTGGAGCTGTTGTCACCATTACAGGAGATAAATGGAAAATAGATCTGAATAACAGGAAAAACCGTGCAGGGTTTCTAATCGTTGCTTACCTTTTTAGGCACAACATGTTAGACAGGATTTTCACTTATATACAACTTGCCTACTGCCCCTTCAGTATCTTTGGGGGGGGCGGGGGGAGGAATATATGTATATATATTCTCCATAGGTCTTTTCGGGTGTGCTAAGGTTTGCCCTGTCTTTAGGCTTATACTATACATGTCCTGATTATGGACATCTCACATTAAGAACTTTGCCTAGTTGTCTGAAGAATATTAGGGGAAAAGTGAGCATGTAAAAACCAGATGACATTCAATGGTGGGCGGTTCCTATAATGGACACTGCTGGACTGCATTGTCTCAAAGGGTTTTACCCTAAAAGGCTGCATTATATGGAACACCAAAGGGACACTTTTCAAAGGGTTATATATGCTATCATTGGGTGGGACATCAGAATACACCTTGCCCCTGTAGTCATCAGATGACATTATCTGTTGCTGGTGCTAAACTCAGACATGTCCTCCTTGGGATGTGATTATATCTCCTTTCTAATACATTCATAAGCTGAGGATTTTGTAGAAATTAACATTCTACTTCTGTACTTATGCTACAAGTGAAACTGCACTAGCACATTTCTAAGCAAACTGTCTTCCACATCCCAACTTCTAGATTGCACGGGGACCTCACCCTTCATACACCTGGTGTTCATTCAGCCCCAGCAGGGGAACATAGATAGATCTCCTGCTGAGTCAAATTGTAACGTATGGATGCTACTTTTGTGATATCCATTCCATCCTGATTTATTCCCTGTGAGTAATAGAGACCCATGTAGTCCAGATGGCTGGTTGGATCTGCCCACCTCTGGTTTGATCAGAAATAGCGGACCCAAATGCGATTGTTGGGAAGTTGGGAAGATATAGGTGGGCACAAGTCCACTTGCATCTGCGTATCTGTAGTGAAGTATTGCTGTGCGTTTTGATCTGTGTAATCACAAGTCAAAAACTGGACAGATGGGATCGACTGTATGAAAAGGCCCATAGCGAAAACCTGCCATTGAGCATACAGGGTTTCAGAAATAGGAACTGTGTTGCTCCAGAACAAATGTCAATTTGATATCTAATCAGAAACTGAGATTTTTTCTTCTTATGGTTTTTAGATTTTACAATATCAAATGTGTTTTTTTTTTTTGTGCTCTGTGGAACATTGATATGTAACACTGTCATCACAAATGCCTTTAGGTGAATAAATAAGAAGTCACAGAGTGCTGTTATCTGATACAGGAAGACTGGCCACACATGATACAATCTCAGTTAGAATAATCAAAAACTATATAGTGTGAAGTCCATTTTCAGCCAATTTTTTTTTTCTAGCTTTGGGGGTAAGGGTTAATTCCTCTGTCTCTGGGGAGACTTGTCCTCACTTCCTGTCTCAGTGAGAGTGTAAAGAACAGGAAGTGATAGGTTTTCTATGTGCTGGGGAATCTGTCAGTTTTGTCTTGCTCCCTGACAGATTCCCTGTTTTCCTGCACCTTCCTTTGAGTACAAGAGTATTGTAGTGAGGAATTGGCTTAAAGCGGAGTTCCACCCAGAATTTTTTTTTTGGCATCCACTCTTTTATTACTAAATAGATGTAACCTTTTGTTTCCTTACTTTCAAACCGCCTAGTAATTACATTTATTTTTTTACTCACAATTTTGTTTCTCTCACTGCTGGACTTTTCCATTTTAGGTGAGGGCAGTTGAAGCCCATCCGTAGTCTCCTGGCATCTCTTCCTGAAAGAAGTGCATGGTGGGTAACCATCATGTACTCCTCAATCTCGGTCCGCCTTAAATCGCGTCATTTCCTGCCTGGAAATAACACGGTTTTACAGTACAGGGAAGCTCACTGACTCCTGGGAAATGATGAGTCACATCTCCCAGGAGGCCAGGGGAAGTAGGAAGTGAGGAGAAGAGCCTAGGACCTAATAGGGGCAGATTACAGAGACCACCTAGCAACAAGCGACATAGGGTGAGTATAAATTTTTTTTTCCTTCAAAGGTAACTCTATATAGACTATATAAATTTCTGGGTGGAACTCCGCTTTAATAATGTGTTATTCAATTTATTCAGTCAGGTAGATTCTCACTCTTTAGAGTTGGTAAATTTAAAAGAGATGTGCAATTGAATTGTAACATCTGTGGCCAGTCTAAGGGTGCTTCACATCATTGCATGGTTTAGCCACATTTTCTATACACTACTTCACAGTGGCCCATTTCACAGGTAAAGGGTTTTCTTTTTTTTGTTTGTGATTTTGTAACAGATCTCAGTTCTTCCTTCTAACCTCTCCTTAACCTCCTGCCAATGTCACTTCCTCCCTGTTGTGATACTTGAAGAGACACTGTCACTTTGCCCCCTAGGCCATCTCCCCAGCAAGGTATACTCATCCGCACTTTCTCACCACCTCCCTGCTCTGTCGCATTAACAGATCAGGGCTTTCTGGTATGAGGGAGCATGTGACCTCCCCCATGTGACAACTTGGAACCAAGCGGCAATTTGCCCGGGCCTGAACACTAGGGAAGCAGTGATATAGTCCACTCAGGTAATCTCCAACTCTGGGTGGACTCCTAGAGCAATGGAGCTGAGATGGTTGAGAATACCTTTTTGGGGAAGGTCTGGAGGTACGGTCATTCTGCCCTCACTGTCTCTTAAGAGAACCTGTCAGGAAGGTAACCTGAAACTCCCAGCCTGCACTTCTCCTGGCTGCTGGAATTGTAGCTACTTCCAGATAGTAATACACCCCTGCATAGTATAGTCACCTGCTGGTGCCTGAAATAGCACAACTTAAAGCCCAACTTCAAGAATTAGACATAGGAACTGGCCGAGCTTCGAACAACTTCGGTACAACCAGCCTGCCAGATTTGCTTGTGATTATAATCCCTGTCTTCTTCCAGCGAATGACGGCTACCCCACCGCCAGGAGAAGATAATGGCCCAGCACCCATGCGCTTGCAGTAAAGAAACTCGCTCCCTGTTTGGCCGGCCATATTCTACCCTTGCAATGCCTCTCCTTTCCCCCCGCACTGCAACAGATAAAAATGCTCAATATCCTGTACTTCTTTAGAAATGCTGTTCTGACATATACGACTTCGATGTTGTAATTTATATGACCTCAGTTGAGGTCTTTTTTCGGACATGGCTTGTTGGATACTTTATTCTTTAAGGAATTAGAAAAGAAAACAAGAGGCTGCATTACATAAATTCCCGGTCCTCTCCCCCACCCCCTCACTCTCACGTTCTACGCTGTGGTTGGTCCCTGGGCATCATACAATGCAAGGCTATTACCCTAAATTGTTTGTGCAAGTGGCAGCATTGGAACCACAGTCGAGAGCACCTTAGAGAGGAGGGAGGCTTTGTGGAATCGATCACACCACTGAAGGGTCAAAGCTGAAGCAAGAAATGTAGTATTACTCCTTATTCCTGTACCCCTAGGCTGAACAAGTAGTTAACCCGTGCAGAGTGGGGGGACCCAACTGCGTGTGTAGATTATTGTCTAGTTCCTCGAGTTGGGCAATGGGAGCCTCCATTGCTAACTGGGAGCCTCCGTTGTGACAGGTTCCCTTCATACTATTGCCTTTCCACTCTTTCTAAAGAGAAGTCTGGCACGAGAGGAATAGAAAGGTGGTTTACAGTTGTTAGAAGGAAAACTGATGCAGGGGTTTGTAGGAGGGTTGTGTTAAAGTGGAAACTGAATTGCACGTCAGCCAGTAGGCCAGTTTGGAAAAAAAAAAAAAATGTACTAAGTAACTGACTGATAATTTTGCAGAAGTGACAGATCCTTATTTGAATTTATTTTCTTCTCTTGTTTTGGGAATTTGGAATGTTGTACTTTTATTTTCGCAGAGGGTCTTTGTAAATAAATACATGGTCAGTTGATATTTCTTGCCTTATTTTTGTTAATGAAATATTTGTCTTGGGTAAAATGTTTTATGACATTTTTGGATGGCATGTTTTGAACAAATACTGAAGACACTACAAATGCTATTATACAAAGGAATTTGCGGCTCTCGGTATGCATCGCCTACGCGCGTTTTGCTTGCCTGCATCTCTGTAGAAATTGTGTGTGAGGTGATTCTGGTGTCTTACATATAGATTTGTCCAGGTTGTGATATGCTGTTTCTAGAGCTATTCACTGTTTTTACATTTTAAGTAAAAAATATATATATATTTAATTGTAATTTACTGTTTGCCATGCTAGGACAATGGTTTGTTCATGTTTTTGTACAGTTGTCTGCATCTCCATATACTTGAATTTAATTTACTAGCCGATGGTATGTTTATAAATCTGAATTCAACTTCTTATACAGGACAATAAATTATTGACTTTATCTGCTTGTTCCAGCTAATGTTATTTATTTGTTTTTATTTCATAAAGTCATCTACTTTGAACTTCTTGGAAATTAAAATATAAAGAGAACCTGCATTTCAGCAAAAATGAATATGCAGAACTTTAAAACTTTAAAAATCACAAGATAGAAATAAGCAGCCCATTAAAGCGGTAGTAAACACACCTGAGAAAAAAACAACCTGCAAGACAATAGCATAATGTGTTAGTATGCATCGCATACTAGCACATTATGAAATACTTACCTTAGAACGAGGCCCCCACTGCCCAACACGGTCAGCGCTGAGGGAGCTGACATGATGGTCCTCTTCTTTCTTCTGGGTACGCGGCTTCGGCGCTGTGAGTGGCCGGAGCCGCATGATGTCACTGCTCTTCATTCCAGCAGCCAGCTCTGATTTTCCAGCCGCCTCCACTGGATCATCAGAGCGCGTGTGCCACTAATGTCAGCAGCTGCATGCAGGGCAAATATCTCCTAAACCATGTAGGTTTAGGAGATATTAATTTTACCTACAGGTAAACTTGGGGGTTGACTACCACTTTAAAAGGTGGAACTGCAAAACCAGCTTTTTGCTGCAATATTCAGCTTCAAACCAGAGATTGCCCCTGCAGTAGTTTTTTTTGCCACTAAATGTCTTCAATTAAATAGCCTACATCACTCAACCAAATGCCTCCGGACCCAGGTCAGCCTGGATCCAACCCAACCAGGTCAGGTTCAGGTACTTACACAGCTTGCATTAGAAAATAAATTGAAGGATACACTAATGTTTACAGAACTGTGTTATTTTGTGTCTTTTTTTATATACCTTGAGTTCAGCTTTAAAAGATTGAAGACTGCAAGTGCCCATTAACACATTTTTAGCCAGAAATTCTCTCATGCCCCTCTGATTTATTTTCCCTAAAGGTGTGACTACTTGAGCAAGCTCTACCAGCTTCCACTTCACTGTCCAGTTAAATGGGACAAGGGGCGGCATAAAATACTGTACTGTACTGTACTAAACCTATTTGTTAAAAAAGAAAATAAAGCAGAGGGTGCAGCGCTCAAACCAGTGTGACCCTTTGCAGGTTTGAAACACAGAAAACCACAGTGGGTGCTCTGGCTCAGATGTTCCCTCTTACATCGATGAATAGACACAAATTCAGAAGATGGAGGCGGAAACTCCGATAAGCCTTAATCCATTTTATTGATACATGAGTGAGATTGAAAAATACAAATTGGCTCAAGCGTTTCAACTGATAAACCTTGTTCACAGAACCATCCAGGCTTACAAGTAGACAGCAAGATGTTTTGCATTTAGGCCTACAAAGAACCCAGTACCCATGGCACAATACCCCTGACATGGCATCTTTCTTCCAGTAGTAACTCTATTCACGCATACTCCACCACTGCCCACCTGTCTCACTTCCCCTATGGTACCTTTGCAGAGACATGCGGAGAGGAAAGGCTAAGCCTGGAGTTTCGGCGGTCTCTGCCCCTTCTCTCTGTGGTCACATCACTTCCACCGCATTGCCACCAGCAAAGGCCATTCAGCTCTCTGGCCTTTGGTAGCTTTGTGCACATTATATTTGTTCCCCAGGGAAGAGGGAAGAAGTACACACTCCCAGGAGGTGAGAAAGAAGGAATCAAACATTGAGATACCCACCACCCCCATTACCAAAGAACCCTTCCAATGCAAAGCCATTTTCTGGACTTTTCAAACCCAAATCTATTTATCTTTTACATTCAGATATACATTATATATGAAATACATCACCAACACCGCTATCACTCCGCCCTCCCACACTATTGAACCTTCTAAATTATTATTTTCAACATGTAATCTCTATATCCTGCTGAAACAAATCTCCATTATGTACTTTCTGTATTCTTCTTTTACAATAAGAAAGGTCAAATACAACATTACCTGAAAGGCTTGAAAATGCAAGGATGGCAATGACTGTGACAAAAACGTAGAAAATGGTTGTCTCATCAATATTATAGCATCGCATAAACATGTCAGGGGTGACCTTTCCGAAGGAGCATAAATATGAGATATACTCTTAACTTAATAAACTTCCAGATGTACAAGGATATACGGACAGTTGGTGACGGATGATGCATCTAGACCACATGTTCATGAATGTCATTAAATAGTTTATAATTGGGCCCCCTCTGGAGATTTTTGAATCTGCTATTTCAATTACCTGAGACAGGCACCGGTTATTAATTTCATGGAGGCTTTACCAGGGGATGGAAGAAGCTGTTAATGTGTGTGCTTGATGACAGACAGGTAATTGGGTGCACCAGACAGAGTCCTCCAACAGTATGTTAGATGTCTATGTACTTACAATAACCAGACTGCATGCAAAATTTACCTGATTTATTAACCAAAATATATTCTGCTCATTTCAATAACAGTAAAACCCATTCTGAGGGCTTGATGCACTGCAATAATTCTGTCTTCACAAAACGTTTGCCCTATTCAATATTCCAGAACAAGTATGACATAATAGGCCTTATTTAATAAAGATTTCTTAATTCCTAACTATAGACCAATCAGAATTCACTTTCTTAAAGTCAGACCAGCACAAGACCCATTCCGGTAGGATCGTATAGATTACTGCACTAAAATGTAGGAATTCTTTATTGAATTTAGGCTGACTAGACATTATGGAATTTATTTACTGAAAGAATTATTGTTCACTTTCTAAAGTTTATTTTCACATTGCAAATTGAGTGTTCACGTAGCTTGGTGAAACAGGAAAGGCTGTGTTCACTTCAATCATCCAGTCATGGGCAAATGAAAATCCTTTATTTTTTTGTAATTTCCTTTGCAAATGTGGTCAGTCAAAGTGATCACAACTTCATCTTATTTACTAAGCTATATGAATTGGCACTTTTCAAAATTAATATATACCTATTGGCTAAATTTACAGTGTAAATGCTTTGTTAAAGCGGGCACACTTTTACCATACCATCAGACAAAGAGAATAAGGTAAAGGTACACCTTGCCCTGAAACCCTTGCCCTCTACCCTAATCGAATCCCAGGCATAGCCATATTTTTATTTACTAAATTCACTAACCTATGTTAATATTAAAAACCATGGGGAAATTATTTAGAAGTAAAATAAAGGCTTTTAGTACTGTATGGTATTATCTGGCATATACAGTATGTCTTGGTTATGCAGGCCCTTGCTCTATCAATGTCTACAAAAGGAAAAACTTCACTTCTTTTATTTATTTTCCATTTAAGACTTTGTGAGAGTTTGAGGATGATTGGTTGCTCTGCTCTGATCAACAGGAACTTTTTTTCTTGAATTAGTTATTCCTAACTCTTTAAATCAAATGTCCCATGAAATGTTTTTTTGTAGCATATTTCCCTGCGTAAGTCTTGTTTAGATGCATTCCAAGTAGAATCAGTTTGCTCTCAAATTTCTGGCTCTTGACATAAGTGATACACCAAACTTACACTTGTCACAATGCTAGGTTGACATTAGTGCTCTCGAGCTGCAATATGGTAATAAATCTCATGTACATTACACTGCTGAAATCCTTTACAATAACAGAAAGGCTACTCGTGTGAGAACAGCTGTACGCACAAGCTGTGGCATGGTCTACATCAGGGATATGCAATTAGCGGACCTCCAGCTGTTGCAGAACTACAAGTCCCATGATGCATAGCAAGACTCTGGCAGCCACAAGCATGACACCGAGAGGCAGAGGCATGATGGGACTTGTAGTTTTGCAACAGCTGGAGGTCCGCTAATTGCATATCCCTGGTCTACATTGACAGGAAGAGGAAAGCAGGACACTTTCTATTATGATGTAATCTTTTAAAGGGGAAGATATGTAGGGAGACCATCTGCAAATCTGGAGATAGTCTAAAAAATAGGGTTTGTTTGCATATTTTTTTTTTTTTTTTTTAACTATTAGTAACATATTGTTTCAGTTCCACTTTAACTACACTTATTGTACATAAAAAGGAAAGATGCAGCGCAGCTAAATGGTAATTGTAAATGTGTCGAAAAATGTCCAAAGTTTCATGCACTAAGATACATATAAAAATGTCCAATATTTCATGCATTTGGATCCACCATGTGTTGCATCGCCACACTAAATAGTGAGTAGGGTCCCTCCACCAACATCAACTGCGCTCACCTCATAGGTAGACCCCAGTTTTACTAGAGGATCAAACACATATGGTACCCTTCAGAGGGTTAGTAATCAATGTTCTTCAGGGATCCGTTCCTCAGAACCAAATACAATCTCCGGCTCAGCTTGGAAGAGACCCGTCCCCATGACCAGGGGGAGAACCTGTTCTGACGTCACCCACTGCTGTCGATGAGAGGATACCGGTCGGACAGTCTGCACAGATCGCATCTTAGCATCTCCTGCATACGACGAGCCGTTGGTGTATCACACATGAGTTTTTACTATTCACACGCTTTTACAAGATGGATGTTTGTAAGTAGTTTGATTTATTAAAGAAATTTACAGTTCATCTACAGTCTGCACTTAGTATACATTCCTTTTTTATACCCACCACATTGTTATGCGGTCCTGGGTCTCTTCCAAGCTGAGCTGGAGATTGTATTTGGTTCTGAGGAACGGATCCCTGAAGAACATTGATTACTAACCCTCTGAAGGGTATCATATGTGTTTGATCCTCTAGTAAAACTGGGGTCTACCTATGAGCTGAGCGCAGTTGATGTTGGTGGAAGGACCCTTCTCAATATTTAGTGTGGCGATGCAACACATGGTGGATCCAAATGCATGAAATATTGGACATTTTTATATGTATCTTAGTGCATGAAACTTTGGACATTTTTAGACGCATTTACAATTACCATTTAGCGGCGCTGCATCTTTCCTTTTTATGTTCATATTCATTGAGGTTTGTGATTGCCTTTGATGTTCAGCTGGCAGTGTTAGATCATCTATTTTAGGTTTCAGCTGCGCTGATTGCTCTTTTACCTATACTTATTGTACATCTAACCCTATGAGCTGCTATTGCAGTGAAAAGGGGAGAGAAAATGATATTTCTCTATCATTCATTGGAGGATACAGCTTATTTAGGAAGTGCATGGTGGTGATAAAGAACAAACCAGTTTCCTAAATGAGCTGTATCCTGTAGCCTCACTGGTGGTTATCCTGAGTGTGGCTCGGGGGGAGTTTTCATTACCAAAAGCGGTAACTCCGAGCCACACTCGGGATCGCATCGCAGAATCCTGGAAAAGTTACTTACCTTGTCCCCAGGATCCTGCGATGTCCCCCCGCTGTGTCATACGACGGAAACTTCACCCGATGCCTCTGGGTTCCAGGCTCCGTTCCCTGCAAGCATTGCGTCACATGGGGGCGGAGCCCGGCAGCAAACTCAAAAAGTTTAAAACACAACACATACAGTACACTGTAATCTGTAAGATTACATTACTGTATCACAGCATTCACGTCCCTTTTGTTCCTAGTGCTGTGTCCAGTGCCCTGCATGCACTTTTATATGCCATTCTTTCTGCCTGGAAACTTGAGAACGTCCATGGCATACAAAAAGCGCCCCTTTGGGTCAAAAGAGGTTTTTGATCAGCTAGAAAACAGCAATAGTAAATAAGAATCATTTGCAGAATTGAGTGATACTGATTTTTGGGGGAATTTATCATCAGAAACTGAAAGTGACGACAGCGACAATTCTGCAACTGAGCAAATTTTAGTGTTTTGATTTGATTACATTATTGAATACATTTTATATATTGTTATTATATTAACCACTTCAGCCCCAGAAAGATTTCCCACTCTTTGCGATTCGGGACTGCGTTGCTTTAACTGACAATTGCACAGTCATGTGACTTGGTTCTCAAACAAAATTTGCGTCCTTTTTTTTCCCCCACAAATAGAGCTTTCTTTTGGAGGTATTTGATCACCTCTGCGTCATTTCTGATCACCGCTATAAACAAAAAAAAAACGTAAATTTTGCAAAAAAAAAAACAATATTTCTTACTTTTTGCTAAAATACAAATAAAAAAATATTTATATATAAAATAACAAATTTATTCATTGGTTTTGACCAATTTATATTCTTCCTCATATTTTTGGTTAAAAAAAAATCGCAATCTGCGTTTATTGACTGGTTTGCGCAAAAGTTGCTGCGTTTACAAATGATGAGAATTAATTTATGGGGTTTTTATTTTTTTTTTATTTTTTTTTTTTACTAGTAATGGTGGTGATCTGTGTTTTTTTTTAGCGGGACTGCGATATTGTGGCAGACATGTCGGACCACTTTGACACATTTTTGGGGCCATTGGCATCTATACAGCGATCAGTGCTATGAAAATGCACTGATCATTGTGTAAATGTCACTGGCAGGGAAAGGGTTAACCTGCAGGGGGTGCTCCAAGGGTTAACTGTGTTCCCTATGTGTGTTACTAACTGTATGGGGGCTGGGCTGAGTAGGGGAGGAGAGTGATCGCGCCTTTCCTTTCCTTTTCAATCTGCAACCTCTGCGATTTTCTGTAAAGTGCAATGCAATATGGCAACCTGGAGTTGTTCTGTATACAACAGCCTCAGAAATGTCATTTCCTGCTTGTGTGATTGGCTTACTGATTTTCCCAGAAGTCTGCACTAAGATACAAGTGAAATTTTAGGCACCCTCTGTAATAGGAATGTTATTTTTGGTGAGCTTACCCTAAGGGTTAATTACTTCTTGAAGAATGCAGACACTATAAATTTTCTCATTAGAACACTGCAAGTGTGTATGCAGGTGGCCTACTGTATTACATGTTAGTTATTTGGCTGCCCAGGTCGGCGGTAAGGGGTAATGCTTTTGCTGCCTTCCAAGCACATTTGTGAGCTTTTTCTGGGGTCCAGCCTCTTTCCCTTGCATCATAAAAGGGAAGAGGTTCAGGTCCCAAGGGGTTCGAGGGCTTGATAAAGAATGGGAGCCTGGCTGCAGCCTGTTGGGGCCTGTGTTCCATCATCGAAGCCCCAAAACACTGGGTCATCCGTAGCCATGAACATCTCCATTCGAGTTCTACCAATTATAGACTTTTTCCTAAGGACTACTTCTGTGCAGGTACGCTAGGGCAGCCACAGTTAGGTGTAGCTGGGAAAAGGACATTTATACATGTCGTGCCAAATTTTCAGTAAAAGTTGTTTCAACTGCCATGAGCCTGGTCTGAAGTTATTCAAGGGGTGCATGTTGGGTCTTGGCATATTCCAAAAGAACCTGACACTGTAAAAGTACTACGGGGTATATTTAACACTCCTACAAAAGGTTAACTCGCAAGGCAAGGAAGAGAATATAGTTGCCATGGTTAACCGAAAGAAGGAACAGCTACAGCAACCAGTCATTTGGCATGGTACCTGGTTAGGTGACAGGTCCTCTGGTAGCAAGGGGGTTGGTGCTCTGACTCTCTCCGTAGCTGTCCATCTCCTTTGATCACCGGTAGCAGACTAGTGTTACAGAGATCTGAGACTTGATCACTAGGAACGGGAATGAAAGAGTTAATGAGCAAGCAAGGGGCCTGCTATGAGCTCGGCGGGGACTCCATTCTGTTACTGGGATAAGGTCTGTGCCTCAGAAAAGCTATAATATTGCATAGGGGGGGGGGGGGTACCATCATCCTCAATCTAGTAATACTTGAAAGGGAAAGCCCGGGGCAAAAAAGGAAAGTGGACTGTCTCGGTACCCAGGAAGTGACAATAGTTTTTATAAAAAATATAACATTTTATTTATACGAATTCATTAAAAAACAAAATACATATCCATATATGAATAAAACAGCAGTTACAGCAGTGCATTTGTTCTGATCAATTCTTGGTGATGGTAAGTTGTCCCCAATAGGTATTGGGGGCACAGGATGTAATTAATCTTGATGTGTGGTCCTCTACATGTTTCGCGATAGAGACCGCTTCTTCAGGAGGAATTAATTACTATCATCTAAAAAAGCAATAAAGCGTGGTAATCTTATATATAGAATGAAACATTTAGTACACAAAAAAAGAAAAATAAGAAAAAATATAAATATAAACGGGATTTTTTGGATATTATATTGCTTACCCAGGATAACCAGCAACCCGTAGTAACAGCAAGGGCAGGGGCACCCGAGGGTGTGCCCTCCCCCCCACAGCGGACACCAGGGGGCAGTCACAAGCGCATGTTTGTATAAATCATGCAAGACAAATGGTAATAATATTCCACATAGTGCCTAAGGTTGTCTCTTTATGGTATAAAGCTGAAATGGGAGGTGGGATGAGAAAAAGAAGAGAAAGGGGGGGGGGGGCGTGAAAAGAAGAAGAAAGTAGGTGACAGAGAGATATAAGCAACCACCCTATAGTTTACTCCAAGATCACAGATACAACGACCTGGGGAAAAGGTAAGAGGCTTGGATCATAGTAATTGGGGAGCCCCACCAATCCCCTGAGGGTCTGGAATATTACTTGCGGCTAAGAAGTATCACACTGTCCATAGTCCCATAGTTAGGGTGTCTCAGTTGTATTAAGGCTCCTAAAAATATATATACAGTATCTCACAAAAGTGAGTACACCCCTCACATCATTGTAAATATCTTATTCTATCTTTTCATGTGATAATACTGAAGAAATGACACTTTGCTACAATGTAAAGTAGTGAATGTACAGCTTGTATAACAGTGTAAATTTGCTGTCACCTCTAAATAACTCAACACATATATCCAGATGCTGTTTTTGGGAAATAGAAGTATGAGTGCTGCCAGCATTGCTGCAGAGGTTGAAGGGGTGGGGGGTCAGCCTGTCAGTGCTCAGACCATACGCCGCACACTGCATCAAATTGGTCTGCATGGCTGTCGTCCCAGAAGGAAGCCTCTTCTAAAAATGATGCGCAAGAAAGCCCGCAGCTTGCTGGAGACAAGCAGACTAAGGACATGGATTAGTGGAAACGTGGTCTGATGAGACCAAGATAAATCAGGTGAGGAGTACAAAGTGTCTTGCCTACAGTCAAACATGGTGGTGGGAGTGTCATGGTCTGGGGCTGCATGGGTGCTGCTGCCACTGGGGAGCTACAGTTCACTGAGGGAACCATGAATGCCAACATGTACTGTGACATACTGAAGCAGACCATGATCCCCGCCCTTCGGAGACTGGGCTGCAGGGCAGTATTCCAACATAACAACCCCAAACACACCTCCAAGACACTGCCTTGCTAAAGAAGCTGAGGGTAAAAGTGATGGACTGGCCAAGCATGTCTCCAGACTTAAACCCTATTGAGCATCTGTGGGGCATCCTGAAATGGAAGGTGGGGGAGCCAGCTCCGTGATGTCATCATGGAGGAGTGGAAGAGGATGCTGTATATACCCCTCTGGTCATGCTGTACATACACCTCTGCTGATGCTGTATATACCCCTCTGGTGATGCTGTATATATCCCTATCTGGTGATGCTGTATATTCCCCTATCTGGTGATGTGGGGTCAAAAAGGAAGGGCGGGGTCTGGCGCCCCCCCCCCCCATCCTAAAATTTCACCAGCCACCACTGGAGCCAACATAAGGTACAAATCATATATGATTACTGGGAGTGTGGTAACAGAGGTACGCTGGACTGATGGAGTGGGCAATGTCTCTACATATCCCTCCGAATCCAGCACTCACATCAGTACAAGTTGGGGATTGTCTTAATGTTTTATTCTTCACATGACCGCAGCCTCCACCTGGTTCTGGGCATTGGTGATCATGCCGTGAAGTTTTACCCCACTTGCAGGGCTAGTCACTCTGTTCATTGCCTGGTGTAGTCCAAGAACCCCTAGGGGCACACAACTTGGAGTAGTTGGCAAGGATACGCTGTCAATCAGTACCGTCCCCTCCCCCCACAAGTGTATCAGCTGATATTAAACACAAGCAATCCCATTTGGGAATCAGTATTTCAATGACATATAGGAACATTCTTGGCTTTTTCGTAAGAGCAGGAACTGGTAGGACTCTGCTACAAAGTTTGTTAAAATCCTTGCAATGTACATAGAACACCCAGAGGAGATTGTACAGAGAATGGCAAGGGGCCCATACTAAGCTAAAATCAGACAAAAAAGAAAACAAAAAAACAATAATTTTCAGCAGCGCAAACATACTGTCATAATAAAGTGCATTCATATAACCATATTCAATGATTAGTGCATAAATAAAAGTGCAAACACACTATAATTATAAAGTGCATTAAAAGTAAAGTCCAATAATCTTTCTGGCCGGATAGAAAGGGCTTCAGGTCTTGTGGGAAATGCAGAGCTTGTAGATTAACTGGGAATGAGACTAGAATGTACCATTTTCCACTCTACTAGCACAGGTAAACAACATAGAATAGAACAATTTTTGACATGTGATGAGGATAGTGATATTGCGCAATCTGATTGACCTTCTATAAAAATATATATATCAAAAGTATAAATATAATCACAACATTGAATATGTGCCCGAATTTGGGACAAAGCTATGAATTGTGCCAAAGTGCCAATGTGCTAAAAACTTATCAATTTAAAATAAAACATCAAACAAGTGTGCATATAACACATACGTGTCTGTAATTCAATAGCAATAACTTAATAGTCCTCAGACATAACCAGAAGCAGCAGAAAAAACCTTGAATAAAACGTTACAGTATTCTGCCATTCTCCGTGTAGAAGTCTCTCATAGGGCAGAGTCTATAGCATAGTAAGGAAAGTTCATCTTTCAAAGTGACATGGTGCCATAAAGTGCTCAGGAGATATTAAGGTGCTTCAATCGTGCAGGAGGAGACAATCTGGGGGGTCTTTATTATACGCCACCAAAAGGGCTACTTCATAAGTGCCGCTGTCCCCGTGCTCACAGAACTCTCACCTCAATATGCATTAAAAGAGCTCTCATAATAATCATCTAGCTCTTTATGTGGTATCCTTCTCCTTTAGCCCATCCTCTAAGCTTCTCCACTCTCCACAGTATGACCACGGCTAAGTTCCACCAATAACTGGTAATCCCGTATAGTTCTCATACATGGGGATACATCAACTCAAAGCAAACAACGCAAGGAATTAAAACTAAGCGGCGTGATTCCGCCTCTCACTGTGCTTCCGGTATTGTGTATAGTCCGGCCACATCCTACGCGCTACGTCACGTCACGTGACTTCATCAGGGTTTTTTTTTTGACATGTGACACCTCGTATGTGGTTTGTGTTAATGTGCCTGTGTGGGTTAATGTATGTTGGGCATACTAAACGCCCTTAAAAAGTCCGAATTGGGGAACACTTGACAAATATAATGAAGGGATTTAAATATCAGAGCATTTCCCTTCACACAATAGGGACCCCTCCAGTTTACAATTTTGGGGAGTGGAAAAACTAGTCCCAAACTGGAAGGGAACAAAGAAAGCGAGGGAGATATCCAGGAAGGAAACTCGCTGGATTCACCTTCTAAGGACTTTCAATCCTGATGGGTTGAACATTGAATTGGATCTTTTTAAGCAATTCATGATCATATGATGGTTTTATGTTCTGGATTTAGTGTATACCTCTGGGATCTATTTAAATGTTTAAATATTTAAATAATTATGGTAGTTGGTAGCTATTATTATTAGGACCTATCGTTGTGCAATGACCAGTGGAATTTTGACACCATACACCGGGGCTGTTGAGATAGTACTGACACAACCCGCTTTGTATTGGTCAAACAGCACCTGTAGACACGACACAGGGATGATTGCTAAGTGACAGCTTAATGGATTGGGTTCCTATTTTTATTTTTATTCTGTGTTTTATTCATATATCAATTTTTGAATGTTTTTAATTTTTCCTAAAGTGTGTTTATAACCTTCACACATTTTATAAGAATCCATATTTTATATTATGTTTTACAGTATGGTTTATAGCCATGAGATGGTGCAAGGCATTCGCTGTAAACTGTATGGATGACTATATTGTAAGCCGTTATTTTTATATGTGTATATGTGTTTAAGTACAGCTCTAATAGTTAGCCCCAAGGGTTAAATATTTATGGAAGGTATGAAGTGCACCCTCTTCCCCCTCAGGTGCATAACAGGTCTTTCCACCACAGATCTGGCTTCTCTGGATGTAAATAGAGGTTAACAACATGCTCGTTCGTATGAACACATAGAGATAGGAGAGATAGTAGTGGGACACCCACGCCATCTAGTGGTGTCAGTGAGCTGCTACTTAACACGAGTCGTTGCGTCGTATGGCCATCCCTTGTGACCAAGTCGGAAGTGACGAAACGCGACAGAGGCGTGGCCATATGAGGACTCAGGCTGGGCGGACTGATGCCGGTGGAGACGCTGGGACAAACGGAGGTTTGAGAGCAGCGATCGAACATAGTAACTGGGTCCTGAGGGAGACATAGAGGCAGCAGTTGATCTCACAGGAAAGTGGATGTGTATTGATTAATAATCATCTGTTGAGTCTCAGTGTGTGTATATGTCCGGCACGTGGTGAAACTGGTGGAGGAAGCATTTTTCCAGCAGGGGATATCAATCTGCAATATTTTCATGATTGATGATTTGCAACTCACCTATTGGACTACTTTGAGCACTTGCACTTTCATTCATTCCATTATTGGACTTTACTTTTAATGCACTTTATAATTATAGTGCGTTTGCACTTTTATTGATGCACTAATCATTGAATATGGTTATATGAATGCACTTTATTATGACAGTATGTTTGCGCTGCTGAAAATTATTGATTTTTCGTTTTCTTTTTTGTCTTATTCTATTTTGAAAGCAGCATTACTGTTTGTATTATATCCATTATAGAGGGGTTTTGTTGTAGCGCGGTGACACTAAGTACATTTATCTAAGCTAAAATCGGTTATGTACACCGATACAGCTTTAATGATTTCAAGATCGGCACATGCTCTCTCCCATGGTCAAACAGTATCTCTCCTTAAGTCTCCTTCCCATTATTTAAAAACATAAATAATTCATAGCCATTGATCATATGACATTAGACAGGGGTCCTCAAACTATGGCCCTCCAGTTGTTCAGGAACTACAATTCCCATCATGCTTAGTCATGTCTGTGAATGTCAGAGTTTTACAATGCCTCACGGGATGTGTAGTTCCGTAACAGCTGGAGGGCCGTAGTTTGAGGATCCCTGCATTAGAGGAAGCCAGGACCCCCAGTTTCCGCAGCACCAGTATTCCTTCTTTACTCTTTATTAGAGTAACAAAGTAGGATTGCAGAAATAGATGAGACCTCCATTTTATCTTGAATTTGAAAAAGCTTGCGGTACAAGTTATAAAGGAGGCTGTGTCAGGGAATGAGGGGGGTGTAATAAAGCTGGAGTTTCACTTTAATTAAGGACAGTGTGTTTAGAATTTCCAAACTCAAGCCAAACATAGTTAGATCACATTACCTTTTGTTTTCTTTCTTCATCCTTTGATCATTTTGGATGCAAATGTTTAGCCAAAGTAAAAGGAAATTAAGGCTGATTCTTGATTGCTTGGCTTTGGATTTTTCTGTGTGCTTTAAGTGTATAATAGTCTTTCAAAATGTGAGGAGTACAGATGGATCTTCTGCACTGAAATGAAATTACGCGTTGGCTCAGAAATTACTTTGAAATATAATTTTATAACTGGTGCTGTGAAAATGGATGTCTGGGGTGGGGACGCTGTGGGATATAAAGAGAATCTGTCACCTGAAAATGAATACTTGGACATGCAAGCATTTAATAATTCAACAAAAGGGTCTAGAATTATCATTTCTGTCTTTTAAAGGGAATACAGTTGTGCTCATAAGTTTACATACCCTGCCAGAATTTATGATTTCTTGGCCATTTTTCAGAGAATATGAATGACAATACCAAAACGTTTCTTTCACTCATGGTCAGTGTTTGGCTGAAGCCATTTATTATCAATCAACTGTGTTTACTCTTTTTAAATCATAATGACAACAGAAACTACCCAAATGACCCTGATCAAAAGTTTACATACACCAGTTCTTAATACCGTGTATTGCCCCCTTCAATGACAGCTTAAAGTCTTTTGTGGTATTTGTGGATGAGGCTCTTTATCTTCTAAGATGGTAAAGCTGTCCATTCCTCATAGCAAAAAGCCTCCAGTTCCTGGAAATTCTTGGGCTGTCTTGCATGAACTGCACGTTTGAGATCTCCCCAGAGTGGCTCAATGATATTGAGGTCAGGAGACTGAGATGGCCACTCCAGAACCTTCACTTTATTCTGCTGTAGCCAATGACGGGTCGACTTGGCCCTGTGTTTTGGATCATTGCCATGTTGGAATGTCCAAACACGTCCCATGCATGGGCGTCCGCAGGTAGGTGCAAGGGGGGGCAATTGCCCCCCCTGGAATCAGGGATCAGATCAGGGGTTCCCCACTAGGTCCTTATCCTCTTGAGCCATGTATGCAGTTTCTGACAGTCTCTTGGGCCATGTATGCAGTCTCTGACCGTTTCCTGTACCATGTCCACAGTCTCTGACTGTCTCCTGTGATATGTCTGCAGTCTCTGACTGTCTCCTGTGCTATGTATGCAGTCTCTGACTGTCTCCTGTTCCATGTCCGCAGTCTCTGACCGTATCCTGTACTATGTCTGCAGTCTCTCACCATCTCCTGTACTATGTCTGCAGACTCTGACCGTATCCTGTACTATGTCCGCAGTCTCTGACCGTCTCCTGTACCATGTCTGCAGTCCCTGACTGTCTCCTGTACCATGTCTGCAGTTTCTGATCGTCTCCTGTATCATGTCCGCAGTCTCTGACTGTCTCCTGTATCACGTCTGCAGTCTCTGACCATCTCCTGGATCATGTCTGCAGTCTCTGACCATCTCCTGTATCACGTCTGCAGTCTCTGACCATCTCCTGGTTCATGTCTGCTGTCTCTGACCATCTCCTGGATCATGTCTGCAGTCTCTGACCATCTCCTGTACTACGTCTGCAGTCTCTGACCGTGATAATGTAATTATGACATTGTCAAAAAGGGGCAGAGCATGGATGACCTTGAAATTATGCCCCCCCCCCCCCCTGGAAAAAGTTCTGCGGACGCCCATGGTACCATGCACAGCTTCCTGGCTGATGAATGCAACTGTTCCTCCAGTATTTTTTCGATAACATACTGCAGTCATCTTGCCATCAATTTTGACCAAATTCCCTCTGCCTTTGTAGCTCACACATCCCCAAAACATCAGCGATCCACCTCCGTGTTTCACAGGCCTTGTTGACTCCTTTCCAAATGTAACGTTTATGGTTGTGGCCAAAAAGCTCAATTTTGATTTCATCACTCCAAATGACTTTGTGCCAGAAGGTTTGAGGCTTGTTTCTGTGCTGTTTGGCGTATTGGAAGAGGGATACTTTGTGGCATTTGCCTAGTAATTGGTTTCTTCTGGCGTGACTCGACCATGCAGCCCATCTTTCTTCAAGTGCCTCCTTATTGTGCATCTTGAAACAGTCACACCACATGTTTTCAGAGAGTCCTGTATTTCACTTGAAGTTATTTGTGGGTTTTTCTTTTCATCCTGAACAATTTCCCTGGCAGTTTTGGCTGAAATTTTAGTTGGTCTACCTGACCGTGGTTTGGTTTCAACAGAACCCCTCATTTTCCACTTCTTGATTAGAGTTTGAACACTGCTGATTGGCATTCTCAATTCCTTGGTTATCTTTTTATAACTCTTTCCTGTTTTATACAGTTCAATTACCTTTTCCCACAGATCCTTTGACAATTCTTTTACTTTCCCCATGACTCAGAATCCAGAAATGGCAGTGCAGCACTGGATGAAAGATGCAAGGGTCTATCAGAAGTCCAGAAACTCATTGACCTTTTATACACATACACTAATTACAAGCAATCGAATCACAGGTGAGGATGGTTACCTTTAATAGCCATTCAAACCCCTTTGTGTCAACTTGTGTGCATGTTATCAGGCCAAAATCCCCAGGGTATGTAAACTTTTGATCAGGGTCATTTGGGTAGTTTCTGTTGTCATTATGATTTAAAACGAGTAAACACAGTTGATTGATAATAAATGGCTTCAGCCAAATACTAACCATGAGTGAAAGAAATGTTTTTGTGTTATCATTCATATTCTTTGAAAAACGGCCAAGAAACCATAAATTCTGCCAGGCTATGTAAACTTATGAGCACAACTGTATATAGTGTGTTTATGTATATGCATCTCTCTCTCTCTTGTTAATAATATATTGTGTTGAACATAACAGTATAACTACACAAAGCCAGCAGGTGCTACGCTAGTCTCTCTCGGACAATTGTAGTAGCTTTCAGCTTGTGTTGCTGTCGTATTGTGTTTTTACGAGTGACATCGTTCTCTCCCCAGCCACCATCATTCCCAATTCAAGTCGCCAGCCATGACTGTACTAATCTCCTCTGAAGCCAGAGCTGTGTAATGTGTGCATAAAAGAGGAGTCAGGAGTATGAAATGCTCAAAGTGCAGGGGCCTAGAGTGTGAAATATACAGAATGCAGGGATCCAGAGACTGTAACACATGGAGTTCAGGAGTGTGTAATTCACAGTGTGCAGGGGTTAGGAGTGTGTAAATCATAAGATGCAGGGGTTAGGAGTACATAGTATACAAAGTACAAGGGGCAGGAATACCTAAGGTACAGTGTGCGGGAGGAAAAGCATGTAACATACAAGGTTCAGGCATTAGGAGTTTGTAACACAGAATGCATGGGTTAAGGAGTGTATAATACACAGAATGCAGAGTTCAGAAGGATTATATAACACACAGAGTGCAGGGGTCAGGAGTGTGTAACACACAGAATGCATGGGGCTAGGAGTGTATAATACACAGAATGCAGGGTTCAGAAGAACGTAACACAATGAGTGCAGGGGTCAGGAGTGCATAATGCACAAAGTGCAGTGAACAGGAGTATTTAAGACACACAAAATGATCAGGAGTATATAATGCATGGAGCGCAAGGATCAGAAGTTTATAGCTCACAGAGTGAAGTAATGAGGAGTATGTAACACATATAATGTATTAGTCAGGAGCGCAGGGGTCAAGAGTGTGTAATTCATATAGTTTAGGGATCAGGAGTATATAATGCACAGATTGCAGTGATCAGGAGAATGTACACACAGAGTGCAGGGGTCTAGAGTGTGTAATGCACAAAGTTCAAGTTTCAGGTGTGTGTAATGCACAGGGTGCAGCAGTCAAGCGGGTGTAAAGCACCGAGTGCAGGGGTCAGAAGTATGCATCATAATGCAGAGATGAGGAGTATGTAAAACAGAGCTTAGGGATCAGGTGTATGTAATGCACCAAATGGAGGAGTCAAGAATGTGTAACATACAGAATGCAGGGATAAGGAGTGTGTAACACATGGAGTGAAGGGGTCAGGAGTGTGTAATGCATGGAATACAAGGGCTGGGAGTATGCAATGCAAGGAGTGCAGGGATCAGGAGAATGCAACATACAGAGATCAGAAGTATGTAATTCAGAAAGCATAGAGATAAGGAATATAAAATGCACAGAGTGCAGGGGTCAGGAGTGCATAATGCACAGAGTGCAGGGCTTGGGAGTATGTAAAGCATGAAATGCAGGAATCAGGCATATCTAATGCACAAAGTACAGGGTTCTTGAGTGTTTAACACACGGAATAAGAAGAGTCAGAGGTGCAGAAGAAACAGGGTTGAGGGGTCAGGAGTGTGCAATGTACAAAGTGCAAGGGTCAAGAAAATGTACAGCACAGAGTGCAAGGTTTAGTAATATGTAATACATAGGATGCAGGCATCAGGAATGTCTGTCCAGATTCCTCTCTTAAATTGTGAAAAGTTCTTTGTGAATGGGTTAGGGTCTGATCAGTCACAGGATTCATGTTAAGCTACATTGAAATGGCCGAATAGCAACGGCCAGGGGTGGCAACTGTCAAGAATTAGTAGATTCTTGTTGGCGGTTGTAAATGTTGCCTATACACATTGTATGCAACCAGCAGCAGCTTTCAGCAATGGCTGTTATATTTGTACTCTGTACAAATCAAAGACCAGCGCCACCCCGTTCACATATAACCGCTCATCTGACCTACTCTATACTTCTGAGAAAGCCCGTTGGGTTGAAACGTGTTTTGGGAGATTGGTCTTTTTGGGTGAGGACTGTATGTATGCAGCTATTTGACTGTTAACAGAACAAAAACATAGGAAGAGCTGTTTGTGGAGAGCAGCTTTCATCTTCCTATATCTTTATTTTGGAGTAGAGAACATTAAGAGGTGCAGGTTTGGAACAGTGCCGTGGATATGGGTATGTTTTTACTGTGCTGTCACCCTGTTACATGTGCCCCCCTTAGCGGGGCGCCTCACATTTTGCAAGTGTGGTCCACCATTCTCATATAGAATTTTATAGGGAAAAAACACAGGGCAATTATTTGATACACTGTGCACAATCTAAATTTCATCCAATTATAGTTTATAGTTATACTATTATGACCTCTGGTACTGAAAGGGTTAATCCCAAAATGTGATCCCCACTGGACCTTGTCCACACTGATTAGAGGGATCAAATAGTTGCTTCTCCAAAATGGTGGACACCTGTGAACTTGTAGAGTACTGAATATTACTTAATAAATAAAATCAGGTCATCTGAGGGTGAACTGGTAATCTGTGGCAATTGTTTGCTACAGATTGCCTTGATATTGTGCAGATCCCTGTATGTTCCACTCATTTACAGTACTATAGGCCAAAGTGCATGAATTAAAGTGTTAAAAGTCATAATGTTTTGGTAGCATGTTGTGCTCTACTGAGACAAGATAAGGCCCATACACACGGCACAATTATCAGCCAACAACAGTCGGACGACAGCCTGTCGTCCGATAATCCGACTGTTAGTACGCACCATTCGATGCCATTTTCAATTATCATCCAACAGAAGTTGTATGTGAAGACTAGAAAACTTTTGTCTGCCAACAAGACGTTGGCCAATTTTCAGCTCGTGTGTACAGAAGTTGGCCAAACAAAAGTTGGAAGTGCAAACACGCATGCTCGGAATCCAGGAAGTGTTCGGTCGTGTAAACCTGCGTCCGTAATTGGCAATTCACATTCACCTGAACTTCCTCTTTATACGCTCGTAACACGTCACTACGTTCGCCTTTGTCGGACCATTACTTGACTACCGTAAGTACGCTAGACAAAACCACAGACAGCCAATTTGGACAAAAGTTGGACGTGCGGCCGTACGATAGTCGGTGTGTGTGTACAAGGCTTTAGACAATTTATCTCAATTGCCTTGAGTTTCTTAGCTTACCATTTCGGAGAGTAGATAGAAGTTTTTGAAAGGCTGGTCCATCCAAAAGGGATTCTATAGTTATAGGTGGAACCAAAGAGCATAAGTGATCTCTGGCTTCCTATATGTCTTGAAATCCCCACCAATGGGATCTCCCTGCCTTTGTTTAGAACTTTTAAATCCCTGTCCACCTGCAGTTTTTGGTATTTTAACACTTCCTGTTTCATCCACATATTATAAAATAAAAAAACAAACAAGGGCACTGGTGTCCCCTCATAATAATGGCCACATCTGGTATGTTTTAACCCTCTGGGTCAGTTTATTTTTTGCTGTCCTGTTGGTGAAATGTCCCCTCACTTCCTGACCCAGAGACACAACAGCAATAGTGCCCCCTTTGGAAGATTTACCCTCACCTCTTGCTTTGGTGACAACTGCAACAATCCTAATTTCCTGTCACTTACTGTCTGGGTAACAATAGTCACCAGTACATACAAAGGGGGGGACTTTCCAAGTGGGGGCACAGACACCAAAGAAATGTTTACAAGGGTTTTTATCCTCCCCTTCTGTGTTCAAAAATAAAAGGGGCATCACAGAATATCTGTTTTGGGTGGATTGAACTTTTAAGAGCCCATAAGATTCCTACAGGAATATCAGTTTAGGCAATAGAGGCTGCAGCTTCCAGTATGACCAGCATCTGATGTCACAGATGGAGTGCATTCTTTGGCTGAATGAACTCCATTACACTATTTGGTAGGAATTGATTACACCATGCGGGTTGAAAGACGTTTGGGTCTCATTAATGTACAGTATGTTCAAACAGCACATAACACATAACTCTTCACCTGGAAATGTAGTTATTAATGAAAAAGCATAACCTTCCACAATAATGCCATATAGAAATAGCCACCTGCATCAAAGCCAAATATGTCAACACCAGCCCTCCTAGACACTTCAACCATTACTCATAATAGCTTTGCAGATCCTTGACTGTAACTCATTGTTATAGGGTATTCTGTATAAGTCAAGGAACAGAGACTGATGCCCATAACAATAAATCAGAGTTTGCTTTCAATTTTTTAAATTGTTGATTAAATGTAATTGGTTTCTATGGGCAATGCCACCATTTCCCTTCTGTTCAATGTGTAATAACACAAAGCTGGGTTCTAAAGATGAGTTCCTGGCACTAAACGGCATTGAAAGACTGGAACTGATCATTTTTGCAAGAGACATTTTAAGCCCAAATCTAGTAGAAATGAAAAATATGTACCTACCTTAGCTCTAACCCAGCTTTTCTCAACCGGGTTTTGTGTGGAACCCTAAAGTTCTTCCAAAGGTTACTAGGAGTTCCTTAGCTACGGGAGATTAAACTCCCACCTAAGGGTGCCTGCATAGTTCTGGCACCAATGCCACTTGGCAGAACCAGTGGCATGAGACCAGTGGAGTTCCGCTTCTCTTTTCTCAGGTAAGTAACTGCTGACAACAATGATCATATTAGCTGTCTGTAACCTCACTTTTATCAAAAAACTGTATATGCAGGTAAGGGGTGCCTATAAATGAAAACAAAATGTGCCACCTTGACTAAAGTTGGATAATGCTCTTGCTGCAAGTGTGAGACATTTATGTACTTCCCAAGGCCTGACCAAAGAGACCAAAAGAGATGGCATCATCCCATCCTGCCTTGATTTTAGAGTGTTGGTAAGATACTACCAGTCGTTACTGTTCTCCACTACCATCACAGAAGCAAGCTCTCAAATCCCACACATCCCCTTCTAATATCCCATCTGCTGCAGCATCACTGAGCTCAGAGCTACTGTGACAGGGAAGGGAGAGCACATGCAAAGGGATTTGAATCGGATGGGGAAAAAGCCTAAAAAAAAAGAAAACAAATGCAGCCACCACACCTAATGATTGCTAAGCTGCAATTTATTACATTTTTGGTTTTGGGTTTAATACCGCTTTAAAGTGTCGTAAACTCGGGTGCCACGAGACCCCTCTCCCCGGGTCACCCGTCACGCACCATGCTGGCTCGCTAAAGACAACGAAATTGTCCTCCGGAAGGCTAGAGAACGTCGCAATATTCAGCACAGTGGAGTCCGAATATCCTTCTATCCGGACTTCTCGGCGGAGGTCCAGCGTAGTAGAGCCCATTTCACTGAAGTAGAAAGAACGCTTACAAGTAACATATGCCATGCTATTTCCAGCCAGGCTCCGTATCACTGCTGGGGGCAAACACATTTTTTTGAATCAGCATCAGATGCCTCGGATTATATGGATGCTAAATGAAATCACCCTATGACAGGCAAGGAGAAATGAGGAGAAGGCTGATTCATACAGCCATTGTCTCCAATGTGGCTTCACAACAAGCTGGCAACTACACCTAAGTTTACACCATGCAGCTGGGAGTATACTTAACTTAATACTTTAGATGTAATGAGCTGTACAAAGTGCAATACCTTCCAAAGAGTCAACATCTTTACATGTGTTCTAACTGGACCCTGCTGGCAGTTGTTTTGTGGAGTGATCTGTTGTCCTCCCTGTTTCAAATACTGTTCCTGTTAATGCGGGTGGTGGTGGTCTGATCGCTTCCTAAAGAGCATGAACAATTGACTCCTACTGCATGACAACTACTTGCCCAGTGGATTTTCCTTGCTAGTGCCACTGTTAACCATACCGCCAAACCCAGGTAAACAAGTTATTTGGTTTATAGCAACTGCGGGAAGGGATAGGGACTGGAAAGAAGGGGAGGAAAAAGGAAATGGGGAGGGGAAAGGGGGGGAATAAGAGGGAAAAAAATGGGACTATCACGGTGCAGGAATAAATTTGAAAAATTCCAGAATAAGTAAAATATAAAGTTTATTGGTTTAACAATAAAAAATCCCAAAGGACAGACTCTGAGATTTATTGTAATATGAAACCCAAAGAGCAATTGATTTGTTTAGTTAGAAGTAATGATGTAAAAAATAGGAGCAGTTACAACATTTGAAGGTCCGTGTATATATCCAACATGTTTCGCCTATATGGCTTCTTCGGGGACTGTAGCGAACCAACACTTTATATCTGCTCTACTCCCACTGTACAGAGGGTGCACTCCAAAGCAAATGCCCAGGACGCCCGGTACCACCGTCACACCAGGAGGGGGAACAATGCACATCCACAAACTGCCTCGAATTGCCTCAAGACGTTCATCATATACTGTTTGAGGAGAGGGGACCTATTAAAATGCTCCTTTCCACGAGGAAAGTGCAGGAATCAAATTCAAAAATATTCAATAGGCGCGATGATAACACTTGTGCTTAACACGGCAGACTTCACCGGGCGTCCATTATTTAGTTTACTTTTACTTTGAATATTGTTCCAGAGATACAGATGCTGTTCCACAATTGGAGGTTTTGCTTTTTCAGAGAGTGCTACCAAGTCTAATGTTATAAGGGGCAAACCTAAATCACTTAATTACTAACTGTCACAGGTCCACAGTGTTTTTGGGCCTTGAACTACCTATGTGTCGACTCTGCTGTGTCCCTAACTACTTGCAAATGATATTCCTACTGATTCACAATGGCTGCTGTACCAATTGTATTGTGGAATGTTAGGGGGCTTTATAATCCACTTAAATGGGCCATGATCTCAGCAATGCTCAGAAAACATCTACCTGCTATATGCGTTTTCCAGGAAACACATCTTACACCAGAGACGCTGTCCTGCTTGGGGTATGCATGGGTTAGATGGGAGGACCATTCCACTCACACCTCCTACTCAAGGGGGGTGAGTGTACTGATTCACAGGGACATTGAGTTCCAGGTTCTGGATAAGCAAATTGACCCTGATGGCCGCTTCATTCTATTACTATGTTGTATTTTTCAAGTGCAATGTATTTTAGTCTTTGTCTACATACCTCCTCCTAAGGCCTCATGTACACTGCTGCTGCTAAACGGACATTTAGGGGCAGTTGGGCGTTTTTTTCAGCTGCCCCTGAACTCTTCTCTGTGTTATCTTATCAGTACATGTGCACAGGGTCGTTTACAGTAGTTTCTAGGAAGTTTAGTTTAGAGGCATTTGTTGGAAAGGGAAAAAATGCATTCGGGACGGATGTTCAGAGGCATTTGAAATGCCAAATGCCTGTAACAGCTTAAAAACGTGCCTAAACGCGGTAACTCGTGTCTAGGAGCGTTTCTTTTAAAGATGTGGCTAAACTGACATTTTTAAACATTGGTTTCTAGCTGTCAAGTTGAGTCATTCAGGGGAGGTTGAAAAACTTCCCATATACATGTAGCCTGGCTTTTTTTACAGCTTAAAAAGGCCTCTCCATGTTATTCATTGGCCTCATACACGCACAGACGTTGTTGAGCTGTAAGTGGCATAGGCGTTTTTAAGCTCCAAAAAAAACCACAGGACCAGCGTGTTCTGAGGCTCCAGCGCTAGAGCTATAAAAACACAGGCGACGGTAAAAGCTCAAAAATGAGGCTTAACGTTGTTTACACAGCGTTAAGCCTCGTCGGGCGTTTCTCTGTCTCTATTCAAAATGAATGGTTCCCTATGGAAGCTCATTGATTTTAATAGAAGTCATACCAGAAATTGGATCATGATGATCCGACTTGCGTGCTGAGGAAAAATGAAAAATAAAAATTGCGTGGGGTTCCCCACCAAGAGATACCAGACTCTTAGGTCTGGTATGAATTTTAAGGGGAACCCCCACGCCAAAAAAAATGACATGGGGTCTCCCCAAAATCCATACCAGACCCTTATCCGAGCACGCAGCCCAGCAGGTCAGGAAAGGGGGGTACGAGGGATCGCCCCCCCCGGACCATACCAGCCCATATGCCCTCAACATGGCGGGTGATGTGTGCTTTGGGGCAGAGGGGCCCTGTGCCCCCCCACCCAAAAGCACTTTGTTCCCATGTTGATGAGGACAAGGGCCTCTTCCCGACAACCCTGGCCAGTGGTTGTCAGGGTCTGCGGGCGGGGGCTTATCGGAATCTGGAAGTCCCCTTTAACAAGGGGGCCCCCAGATCCCGGCCCCCCACCCTTCTCCCTCTCTGGTTCTTCTCCTCTCTGCGTTGTCTTCTCTTCTCCCTCTTCTGCCAGGTCTTCTGTGTTCTTGCTCTTTTGCCAGGTCTTCTCCTCTGTCTTCTCCCTCTGTTCTTCTTATGATGTTGACTCAATGTCATCTCCCGCACTAACACCGGGGCATGATGGGGCAGTGACGTCACAAGGGGCATGGCCTCCAGATGACATCAGCGAGTGGCCCCGCCCCATGTCAATATAAGTCCTTGCACACAGCAAAGCCAGCATTATTGCGGGAGATCGCATCGAGAAGATAGAAAACCCGGCAGAAGAGGGAGAAGAGAAGACAGCTGTCAGGGAAGAAGTCAAAATACTGCAAATCTTGCCAATATCCAACATGGCCGTGCCAGGTGCACACCGGCGCTTGCGGGAGCACTCAGGCGCACAACGTGACAAACATCAGCCTTCCCTGGGCTATTTAAACCTGCCATTCCTACTGACATATTGCTGGATTATCTCTCAGCTTCCCTGCGTTCCTGTGTACCTGTACCTGCTGTTTGATCACCTGACTTCGACCCGACTTGCTCCTGACCTGTGATCCTTCTCTCCTGATTGACCCCGGCTTGTACCTTGACTACTCTTCTGGCTCGCTCCTTGTGTTTGACGCTCGGCTTGCTTCATTGACTCTGCCTTGGCTTGACTCTCTGTGTTTGAACCAGCTTGTCCAACGACCACGTCTGAAATTTGCCTTCCCATGCATGACCCCTGGCTTGGCTACCGTGTTCCCTGTGCCTGCATCCTATCAAGTTTGTCTGGACTTCTAAGCATGTCAGTCTGCTGCCTACCAAGTTGTTCCAGTGGCATCCATTGGGTACTGCACTCCCTGTACCCACCTCGAGAGAGACATTGCACTCAGCCGCAAGGGGAGCCCTCTAGCTTCTCGGCCTCATACCTGACAACAGCGCAGAGAGGAGAAGAACCAGAGAGGGGGAAGACATTGCCGGAGGAGGCAGAAAATGCCGGAGACGAAGAAGACATCGGAGCTGATTTAATGAAATACTTCAAAATTCTGTGTGGTGTGCTTATTTCTGACACTTTTTTTTAGGTGAAGGCATAGGGGTACAATGTACCCCATATTCATTCACATAGGGTGGGGGGCTGGGATCTTGGGGCCCCCTTGTTAAAGTGGACTTCCAGATTCTGATAAGCCCCTGCCCACAGACCCCGATAACCACCGGCCAGGGTTGTCAGGAGGAGGCCCTTGTCCTCATAAACATGGGGACAAGGTGCTTTGGGGTGGGGGGTGCCCCAAAGCACCCACCCCCCCATGTTGAGGGCATGCAGCCTGGTATGGTCCAGGAGGGGGGGGCTCGCTTGCCCCCCCTTTCCTGACCTGCCGGGCTGTGCGCTCGGATAAGGGTCTGGTATGGATTTTGGGGAGGACCCCACGCCATTTTTTAAGGGGGTTCCCCTTAAAATCCATACCAGACCAAAGGGTCTGGTATCTCTTGGGGGAAACCCCACGCAATTGTTTTTTTTTAATTTTGGCGGGGGTTCCCCTTCAAGATCCTCAGCACAGTCACATCCGACTTCTGGTGCGACTTCTATTCAAATCAATGGGCTCCCATAGGGAACCATTGATTTTGAATAGAGGCAGAGAAACGCGGCTAAAAGCTAGCGTGGATAAATGCACATTGACGCCAATGCAAAACGCTGATAAAATCGCCTTTTTTTAACGCTGCTGTTTTCCTGGAGTCGGTACTAGCTTTAAAGTTCGTTTTTCATAACACGCTTGTGTAATTAGCCTTATTACAATTCTACAGTCCTAAGGATCACTCTGACATATCAGCTGGGCTATCATGGGATCCCTGTGTTTGTGACCGGAGACTTTAACTGTTACCTAGATCCCATTTTAGATAAACACCCCCCAATTCTTCAAGGGGTCGGTGTTCGCTGCACAACTCTTTCAAAATTTATTGAGGAAGTGGGCTGGATAGAACCATGGAGAAGTAAACATCCTTCCCAGAAACAATTCTCTTGCTTCTCCAAAACACATGGTACGCTGTCCAGGATAGATCTATGTGTATGCTCCCCAGATGCCTCTAACTTCATTCCACATATCACATATGCCCCAAGAGTTGTCCTCTTTTAATATATGTTAATGTATTGGCGGCACAGTGGTGTAGTGGTTAGCACTTTTGCCTGGCAGCAAAAGGGTCGCTGGTTTGAATCCCAACCATGACACTACCTGCCTGGAGTTTGCATGTTCTCCCTATGCCATTGTGGGTTTCCTCCGGGTACTCCGGTTTCCTCCCACACTCCAAAGACATGTTGGTAGGTAAAATTCAATCCTATCTAAATTGTCCCTAGTATGTGTCTGAATGTGAGTTAGGGACCTTAGATTGTAAGCTCCTTTAGGGTAGGGACTGATGTGAATGTAAATATATATGTAAAGCTGTGTAAATTGACAGCGCTATATAAGTACCTGAAATAAATAAATAAATAAAAATAAATAAATGCACGAGTCGGCTTAATTTTTCTGAGAGCTCCTTGGAAGCTGAATGCTTTCTTTTTGCATCTTATTCCCTCACACACCACTGTAGAATCCCAAATTGCCGAATTTTGGCGTCTCCATGCCAACTGTGGCAGTGCTCATGAAGTGTGGGATGCATTTAAGGCTTTCCTATGTGGAGTGTTCATTGCAGAAATAAACAACACGAAAAAGGCCACCAGATCCCATGGGGAGCAGGCTCTTCAGCTGGTAAGTCGCTTGGAAGCTGAATACATTTTTGATCCGTCAGACTCTGATCGGGAGGCTTGGATCTCTGCACAAGATGCACTGGACAGTATTACCACGGCAATGGCGGAAAGGAAAGTTCTTTAGTAAACTGGCCTTTTATGAGGAGGGGGAGCAGACTTCACCGCCTGTTAGCTAAAATGGTACAATCCTAGATAACATCTCCTTCCATCGGTGCTCTGTTCACGCGGCAGGGTAGACATGTGCACTGCCGAAAAATGTGTTTGTTTTTGTTTCATTCCTTTTTGGGTTTTTTTCAAAAATTCAGAAATCCGAAAATAAGAAAGAAAATCTGAGAATTCAAAAGGACGAAAATTCTAAATAATAACAAACTAGTGATAACTATTAAATTATAGGTGTTGGAATTTCCTTTCAAATTTGGCTGTTAGTGAACATAACGAATACGAATTTATCCGAAGTCACGAATTATCCAAAATAAAGAATGCCGCATCTAAGCAAATGGAACTGAACAAATTAATAATAAATAAAACATTTCTATTATTGTTATTCATTATTATTAATTTGTTACGTTCAATTAATTTAGATAGGGCATTCGTTACTTCTGATAATTCGTAACTTTGCAACATAAATTTGTATTTATTACGTTCACTAACAGCCAAATTTGAAAGGAAATTCTAATACCTATAAGTTAATAGTTAGTAATAGTTAAGTCATTATTAGTTAGTTATCAAATGTTCATATTTTTGTTCCTAATTTCGGATTTTTGTTCTTTTGAGTTTCCGGATTTTCATTCTTATTTTCGGATTTTTGATATTTAGAATGTTCGGATTTCCGAATTTTCAAATTTCCAAATTTTCAAATTCCGAAAATTGGAAATTTGAAAATTCAGGAAAATTGGGAAATCCAAAATTTCGAATACTCAAATTTACAAATATTTGAGAAAATTTAGAAGTTTGAATTTCGGAAATTCGGATATTTCTGAATTCATTAATTTGTCGAAATTTGTTAAAAAACTAATTTGGAACAAAACAAATTGCACATGTCCACTGCAGGGCATGGTGGTGAACACTACAGACCAGGTTATGAAGCAACTGGTGGAGTTCTACTCTGATTTGTATCAGTCTAAGCAACTGTATTCTGCTAAATCCTTACAAAACTTTTTAAATGGGATAGACCTACCTTGTTTGTCGGAGGCTCATAGAAGCTTCTTGGATTCACTGATAACCCTTCAGTTGGCCGCCAGTCTGTTCCAAAACTCTAAAGCACCGGATGGGGGATGATGGTCTCGCTATGGAAGTCTATAAGCAATATGGGGAGCTTATTCTTCTTCATCTGCTCAAGGTGTTTGAGGAGGCCAAGAGGCAGCACTCTCTACCCCGGTCAATGACCAAAGCTAATATTGTATTGTTACTAATGCCCGGCAAGGACCCATTGGACCCAGGTTCCTATAGGCCCATATCTCTCTTCTAGTCAGATATTAAACTGTTAACAAAATTCCTATCCCTAGGACTCAACATGATTGTCACAACAATTATACATTAAGATCAGGTGGTCCAAATCATCAATTATGCCCATAGACACTGACATGGATTCCTCCATAATATCCCAGTTAAAAGTCTAAGTATTTATATTACTTCAAAGCCGTTAGAGTACATCTTCCTGAACTTGGCTCCCCTACTTAACGTGGAGTTCCTCCCACATAATTTTTTTTTTTTTTGCTGACATCCACCTACTTATTATTCATTGCACAAATAAAGTAATTGATAGCTTTAAATCCGGGTAGTATTCCTATTTATTTTGTACTTACATTGCTGATTTTTTCTTTACTGGGAGTTCCCATCTTAGCTGTGGGCATGTGAAGCCCACTCACACCCTCCTCAAGTCTCTTCCTGGATAAGGTGCATGCTGGGTAACCAGCATGCACCTCTGGATCTCGAGTGTATGTCCCATTGCCATAACAATGAGTAGCGATGGAGGAAGGTCGCGCCCCGTTGTTATGGCAACATAGATAACATGTCTCTCCCCCACAAAATCGCGTCATTGCCTGTCTGAAAATAACGCAATTTTACAACTCAGGGAAGCCCGCTGACTCATGAAAAATGATGACTCACATCTCCCATGAGCCCAGGCGAGGCAGGAAGTGATGCAGATTGCCACGGATCAGGAAGTGGAATATTACAGGGACCACATAGCAACAGGGCACTTAGGGTGAGTATAAAATGTTTTTTTTCCAAAGGGGATTCATCATGCATAGAGGATTTGAAATATATAAAGATGTATTTGTTGGGTGGAACTCCGCTTTAACCATATGAGAGATAAAATCCAAATCTGGACTAGGTTGAAAATGTCTGTGGTAGGTCGAGTTAATCTTATCAAGATGGTTCTAATGCCCCAACTTCTTTATAATATAACATACTACATAATATCCCCATGGTCATTCCATTAAAGATGTTCCGAGTGATTAACTCCATTTTCCACTCTCTCATCTGGCACACCAAGCCCCCAAAGATTAAAGTTGAACAACTCCAAAAATCAAAGGAGAATGGTGGGTTGGCGCTGCCTAATCCATGGGTTTACTACCTGGCAGCACAGCTGCAGCATATTGCTAGGGCCCTACCTAAACATAACAAGCAGCTGGAGGCCACTAATCATATACTGCATCATGAGATGGGGAGATAATGTAGCTATGGGGCTAGAGGCCTTAATGTATAGTAAATCTAGTAAACTGTTTCCCCATGTTTGCTTTAATGCAGAAAATTTGGAACAAGGCCAGGTGCTACAGGAGTTGGATGGGTACACCAGGTATAGCCCTATTTGGGATAACACACATTATAGTGAGTTGGCAAAATTGCAATATGGAGCCAAATGGCAGAAATAGCACGTAGTTAGAGCACAATCCAGCTCAGTGTCATGGGAACAATCCCCTACACCAATTTTTAACTATATGATGGAGGTGGAGGTTTACAAAGGCTTCATCTCTAGGAGCTACTACATGATGCTAATCATTTTTCTGAGGGATTTCCCCTCGAGAGCCTAGGCTCATTGGGAGCAGGATGTAGGAGCTTTCTAGCAGGATCAGTGGGAAGAAGCCCTGCAGGTAGTACAAGTCAGTTCCCTTAATGTAGGACAAAGGTTTTCACAGCTATACATCTTACTTAGAGCCCATCTCACGTCAGTCAGCCCACGCCAGCCCTATCTGTGCTAGGTGCACTAGAGATCATATTGACTTGATCCACTTGCTGTGGAGATGCCCCAAGCTCCATCGTTATTGGAGGAAAGTCCTGGACACTCTTAACAGGGTGTTCCAGGTCACTGTTAGTCAGGATCCCAAGCCATGCCTTTTGGGTATATTGGACAATGTCCAAGCGGAGGAAGTTACCAAACAAGCCATAACAAGAGCCTTGTTTCAGACCAGAAAGCTAATATTTAGACACTGGAAATCAGTTGAACCCCCCTCCTTGAAGTAATGGGTAGCAACAATGGGGGATACAATTTGCTTAGAAAAATATATTTACCAACATGGGGTAGCCCCCAAATATTTCAAATAATATGGTCCCCGTGGTTTGATTCACCAGGGTTATCCCCGACAGATTTAATACTGGATAGAATTTGCACCAATAATATCCTCATGTAACTGGTGCTAATGTGGAGTGCATATATCTGAGTATAACTTGCTATTGTAGATAGAAGCACTATGTTAGTATATGTACCACCACTGCTCTGTAAAAATTGTCACGGATGGTGGGATGGTTTTATGTTTTTGTCTCTGGAATGCCTTACTGTATTATATCTGAAACCTTTGCTTTGCAATAAAAACTTTCTTGAGTTAAAAAAAAAGTGTCATAAACTCAGACTATGCAAAACTCTCATTACGTGTTACAGTACTGTATATAACAGCGTATGCATACTAACAGAGCTACTAAAGCATTTGTTTTTTGTAAAGTGAAATGTTTGAGGGTTAAGTCTATGGCCCTCAAACTGCATGAAAATCGTACCAAAGTAGTGCATGAACTACTTTGTAGTCGTTACATGGGGTATGGCTTGTCATGCGTCTTTGATGTCCAAAATTGCTTCGCAAGTTGCACAAGTGTGAATGGGGTGTAACACTTCTTTTTTTAGTATCACTTTAAGTGCTAGGCTCAGGTTGTGTATAAGGTCTCATACACACGTGCGTTTTTTACAGCTCTCCATGTTATTCAATGGCCCTCTAAAAACGCTGACGTTTTTGAGCAGTAGAGGGCGTCGGTGTTAGTGAGTTGTAACCAGAAAGCAGGACCAGTGCGTTCTGAAGCTGCAGCGTCATGGCGTTTTTGACGCTGAGCCGGCAAAACGCTCAATAACATGGCTTAACATTGTATACACAGTGTTAAGCCTCGTCAGGCGTTCTATTAGGGGTAGCTGTGCATTATTTGTTTACATTTTTTTTTTCAGTACTGAAAGCTCGTCATCCAACGGTGCTGGAAACAAATGTCCTAATAAATTAGGTAGTATTGGCCCTGATTTTGTCTTTAATTATAGGTATGTTTTATATAGTTTTTTTTTCTCTATAGTTTCAGTCTGCAACCCCACCAAAGAATGAAATGAATACCCCAACTGATCCCATCCATATTTAACCCATATATTGCGCTTACATTTGCAGGCTGTTATATTACTTTGCACATTATCCAGCAGCTGAGTAATGGTCTAAGAATGCTGTTATGTGTAACAAATACTTCTCCCATCTAACATTAACAATGTATAAATCTAAAGGGTGATAAAACTTGTTGGAGTGTTGATGTAGCAATTTCTCTTATTAAACTACATGAATCATAAACGTATATTGGTGGATATAGGCTGAGATTTCGGTTTTCCAGTTACACCATCGTACAAATAACTCCTGATCTAAGTCATTTATTTTCACCTATATGAAAGTCAGTGTTACTTAAAGTGGAACTCCAGGCATATCACCTCCAACCCCTCCAAAGCCCTGAGAGTATTTTTCTAAAAATCCCTATGCATATCTTTTCTTTTCAAGTCTTCTCGCTGATCCAGTGATGTCACTGCAGCTTCTTCTCCTTCCGGCAGTGGCAGGAGTTCTTGCAGGACTGAGCTTTGCTCACTTATAGGCACTTATAGTGCAGCTTAAAGGCTAAGTTCACCTTTGTTCACCATTTTTTTTTTTTTTAATTCCATCTTCCCTGTGTACCAATTTGCCATTAAAGGAGAAGTATAACCAAAGCTTGTTTGGCTGTACTTCTCCTGTGGATCACAGGAGTGCAATCTGTTTTGCACTCCTGTGACCTGTTTTCAGCAGAGAGCAGGCTGAAGTCTGCTCCCTGTTGACATCACCAATGTCAGTTCAGGCACCGTGTCACCCCGACCACGGAGTCTGGATCCGCCAGGTGCCTGGATGGACACCCGTCTCAGCCTCTCAACAAGCCGATCCGTCCCCTCCACAGTCCAGCGCTCCAGTGAGTGAGGGAGAAGAGCAGAGAGCTGTGACTCATAGTCTACAGCTCTCTGCTCACGGAGCACTGAAAACAGAGTGATCCGTGTGTTCAATCACCTGGTTCTCACTGTAGAGGCGCCGAGGGACAGATACTGCATCCATCTAGGTAAATATAGTTGGGTAAAAAAGAGTCTTTACTTCTCTTTTAACCACTTCCTTACCGGCGTATTGTAAAAATACGCCGGCAAGGTGCACTCCCCATCCTAAGTGGACGTTATATTACGTCCTCTTGTTTTCGCCGCTTTGCGGGCCCTCAGGGGCCCGCATCGCGGCGATCGGGGACCGGCCGTGTCCCTCGGGACCCCGGCCTTCCGTGATCGGGGTAAAGAGCCAATAAAATTGGCTCTTTACCCCGTGACCGGCTGTGTCCTATCACAGCCGGTCACTAACAACAAAGGAGACCGAGCGGCGTGCACGCCGCTCGCGCGCGCCCCAGGGGGCGCGCAGCGCGGCGATCGGGGGGCAGGCTTGTCCCTCGGACAATGCCCGACCCCGATCACGGTAAAGAGCCAATAGTATTGGCTCTTTACCACGTGACCGGCTGTGTCCAATCACAGCCGGTCACAAAATGACGGGAATCCGCGGTAACGAGCTGTTACCGGGTTCTCCCCTTCACACACCGATCGTGTGTGAGGAGGAGATAGCGGTAACAGCTCGTTACCGCTTACTGTCAGCACCAAGCACACTGATTGCCCCCCCCTCCAATAAAGAGTACCTGTCACCACCCCATCAGAGTACCTGTCACCTGTCCATCAGAG